>JAHZNI010001985.1:0-11433 GCA_027744415.1 Seira ritae | reverse complement strand
GACAAATTTTGATTGGATGCTATACCGTACGATCAGCCTTAATGCTGTATTCGAGGTGACTCTAACAAAGAAACTTTTTGGGGGGTTTGAAAGACTTTCTACTCGAAATTAAATCGAACATTGAATTGAAAGTAAATAGAATTTTATTATATCCGATTCTATTTTTATATGAAAACTTTCAGCATTATGACCAGAGGGAAACTTCTCCGCATCACAAAAGAGAAGATTCAAGAGGCTCTGATCTACCGAGAAATCCAATTGCTAACGAGTCTGTTCAACGAAGTTCACGGAAACTCAATTTTCACGGGTCTGCTTCTTCTCTCGTCTCTTCTCCAAACGGTTTCCTTGTACCTGTATGTAAGATTCACTGCAACAATGACGAGCTCTTTCTACTTCGTGCCGAGCAGTTGGACGTGGACTTCAAGTAGGCTCTTCATCGCTTACATGGTATTTGATGGGATCTTTACCGCATTTGTCGTGTTTGGATGTTGTGCCGAAGTTTACATCACGTCAGTCCAGGTGAAAGATCAACTTCAGGGGAATGAGGTATTCCAGAGAAGTGAATGGCTGACGCAATTCTTTCTCTCTTGTCCCACAATCAAATTCAAGGCTGGATCCACAAACTTCATTTCAGAAGGCAAACTTCATTGTCGGTTGGGTGGAATGGGAAGTGGATGCTATCATTCGTTGGTACAGGGCGGCGGATTAGGGAATAATGGCGGTGTAGGCAGTACTACTGGAACTCCTACCACATCTCCGCCTTTGTCACTAAATCCTTCAGATTTGATGAATACTATGATGATGACGATGAACACAGGAAATGGGTACGGCGAGAATGGAAACGGTTTCCTGAGTACTCCAGGGAAAACAGCGAATGCTGCTGTAAATTTCAATAATGGAAACGGAAACGTCCCAGAGTTCCCTAGTGCGAGCAACATGTCACCCGCAATGACTTCACAAAGTGGATTTTTTGAGACATGAGCGGTAAAGCAAGGTTAATCGAAGCTAATAAGACAAGCACTACTGGGCAAGTTCCGCCTTGGAATTAAATTTTAAGAATTCAAATTCAATATTATTACAATTGGTTTACTATATTTTAAACTCTCAGCTTGACATGACAAGCTAGGAAAAAAATAAATACTCTTTAGGTACTTATAACAGCAGTAGTAGCAGTTGTAGTTTGTTCTCAAGTTGCTCCATACAAAAATAATTGATGCTACGATAAGTGATTTTGAACTTAAAGTTACGATTACGACTCGCACTAATCACTCCTAGGAGCGATTGGAAGGATTTTAGATAATTTCTGCTTTGTTGTCCTTATTTTAGCAGCCTTAATTAGATTATACATTGGTTGAATACAATATGTACTCTGTCACTGATTTTTATAATTCGCCAAATTAACAAAATGCAATGAAGACATCATTATGCATTATCATGCCTACTTTCTTTTCAATTTTAAGTATTTCATGAATCGAACAATCAATTAAAATTAAACGACCGTAAAAAATAAGCGATCGTTCGATTTTCTCTAATGTCACACCAAGGTTTTAGCTAGGACTCGGACTTTCTGAGCAAATGCAATGCAAAACAATAGGAGACTTTTGAAACTTACTTAGTTTACTTAGTCTTTAATAAGATGATTTAATTACTAACAAAAGATGATGCATGAGAATTGGATAGAATATGGCATTCTAATGAATATCATTCATAATCATAATATATAGTCGAAACCACCCTCTGGAGATGCTGTACATATGTACATAGTAGCAGTTAACTCAGGTCATTTGCCTTCTCACTAAACTTTCTCCTGGGATCAATGACTCTGTAAACGGGTGTTGTACGTTCGGTTTCAGGCGGCTTGTGATATTCGTGTCATGTTGCAAAAATCATTTTTTTTTCTCATGACTTACTGATCTCAACTGTAAACGAAGAAAATTGTTGTTTTTTGGGTTATCTTTGCCCAAAAGACTACAAGTCTGTCCCTACCGTTTTCTAATGACAAGTTTTCTAGTTTGCATGTCTTGTCAGCTTGTCATGTAGTCAGAAGCTATAGTTTAAAAGTATTTAATAGTTAAATGCTATGCATTTCCTAAATTATGGCTAAATTTCTAAATCAGCTGTGATAGCTGCTTCAATCCTTGCTTTAATTGTACCAGTGTTCAATTGTAAAAATGAAAAGAAAATTTGCCGTTGGCGCTTCTGGAAATGGACCTGCACCAGGTCTCAAGCAACGTAAAACAGAAGATGTGCCTGACCGGCCTGAAAAAAGTGAAAACTCGTGCGAGGCCAGAGAAAGCAATTTTGATCGTATTCCGCCTGAGGTAATAAGGTTTAATATTACTGCATTCTAAATTTGGAGAAAAGTGGACAATTTGAGAAGTAGGCCAAGATGGATGGTAGACTGATGTGTTCGGATCATGTTCTCATTAAAACTAACATTCAGATGGTTTGGATGATTCTCGATATTGTTGCTGATACTTCAATGAAAGGGGCGATGAATGCAAGGCTGGTTTGCAGGCAGTGGAATCACATTCTAACAAGCAGTGGAATGCTCACTTTTCAGGGGAGGCTGACCAACTGGCACCGTTTGGCAGAGATGCCTTTTCCTACGATGAAATATCTAGTTCTGACTCGGTTATCAAAGTACAGCGTCGGACTATCATCTACCGGCAAACGGCTCTGCATTTCTAGCGATAATGGGGGGAGGGAGAATACTTATGACGCAATTAAATTTCCAGGCATTGTGGAACATCTAGTGATTGGGGGAGATGCTGGCAAGTTTTTGAAGATGCATGGATACCGTAATGAGCAACCTTTCTCTATTTCGAGCGGGTTTGCTGAAGAAATCTGCGATCTTCCCTTTGTGAAGAAATCGATTAAGGGCCCTGACCTAATCAATATCTTAAAACACCTACGAGATATAAAAGTTCTTACGTTAACGAGCATTGCGTTTGTGTCGGTTTCTAGTTGCATGCTACGCCAACTTGAATTCTCCAAGTTTGCTACTTTGACAAAATTGGATGTAAGTTTCATTATTTTTCAGTTTTGTTGTTGCGGTTCATTTAGGTTATATACGTAAAAGTGCAATGCAAATATATGTACATCGCACCTACTAATGTCATAATATTTGTAGGTCTGCATCGGGAAGAAGACATGTTTGAAAAAGATGCAATACTTCTTTGAGAAAACTGAATGCCCCAATTTAACTTCGTTTTACTTGCGCATCTATAATTCCTCCTACAATTTTCGTTTGTACTTGGCATACATAAAGTTCATCGCAAAACACGCCCTGCTCAAGTGTTTGTCACTTTCTCAGGCCATGGCAGTATTCACAGTTGACGAAAGTCTTGATCTTGACGACCCCATCTTTACGCTACATCCGACTTTAAAGGATGAAATGCTGAAGATCAAGCTCAAATGTTTCCGTCTGGACTGTCTCGTTATGAACCACTCCATCGCAGATGAATGGAAAAACTTGGGTACGATTTCGAAATCAACAGGTTTTTAATCGTTTCCCATACAATCAGAGCTGACATCTCTTTCTTATATACACAGAACTAATGTTCCTCAAGAGCCAAACGCAACTTTCCAGTCTTGATCTCTATTGGACCCAGAGAGAGATGGAGTGTCGCTTGGATGAATTATTACCAGATTGTGGCCAGACTCTAGAGCACTTCGAGCTTTCTTCCTACCACATCGCTCCCGATCACTTTAACTGCTTGACCATTTCAAACTTCAAAAAACTAGCGCGATGCAATTTGTACCTAACAGCTCCGGTCCATTTGGATGAAAAAAGTCATATTCGGGAACATAATGGAAGTTCAATAATCTTTAACCTGGACAAGCTTCCAGAAAGTATAACCAGCCTTCATTTGGCGACTCTCATTCCATTTAAATTTGTGAGAATGATCGGGAGACGACTTAAAAACCTGGAGCGGATTTCCTACGGAGGTACTATTACTGAATTGGGTATGACTCCGAGATACTTCAGCTTGTATCTTTTGGAGCATCTGAAATTCCCTTCCTTGTTTGAGCTGAAGATTTATCGATTTACGTGTTTCGAAATTTTCGAAGAACTAAGTCGTCTTCCAGGCATCTATGCCAGAGTTGAAGATGAAGATTGTCTTGTTCTATCTGTGGATAATGAAGTATTTGAATTCGAAAACGTTTGCCACCATCTACTACCTTCCCCTAGTTGCCGATGTGATTTCGTCTAATTGCAGTTAGTTCATAATGTCGTTGATGATGATTAATTGCATGTATTACAGTGTGGAAAACTTATTTTTGTTCTTGCATGCGAACATTTAGGGTAATTTGTATTGTGTTGTGCTTATGTTGAATGAACCTTACATTTTATGTACATTACTTCGTTATTTTCAAAATGTCCCTTAAGACTTTTTGTGTGATCCATAGTGGATTAATGGTGGCACGGCAAACGCTCTTTGCGTAATTAATTATTACAGTACTGCTGTAATTTTTAAAAAATTAAACATGCCCTACAACAAGGTTTATATGAAATTGAAATACCTGAGAAGTTGATAACTGTTTTGTGACACTGTGGACCTCAATATATGCTTTAGGTTGTCACACAAGTCGTCAGTCATACTTACTGTGCTGATTTATGAGAGATCTTACATAAATACCATCCACTCACAGATAGTACATCTCCAACCACAACAACCGGTCGAAAAACTATAAATTTGGGATATCTAGACATAAAAGTTGTCATAGCCATTGTTCAATATTTTCCATTAAACATTTCGACCAAAGAATCAACAAGAATTTTCAAAAACATCGTTACAGATAGTAAGAAAATCACCATTGCATCGGGCTTTGAATACTTTGGGCTCAGCATAGAAAGTTTAAGTTTTAAAATGCCGTTTTTTATAGTATTTGGCCACAGGAAGGACGGAACATCTCACAAAAGCCTCGCGGAAATAACATCACTGTCTGATTCGAGACTTTTCCTTGTGCCAGTTTCATTATTTCAGTGAAATATTCTAATTTACGTTAAACTTTTCCTCAGAGTTTGTATAATGTTAAAAGTCATAGTTCTCCAGAACTTTGCTACAGTCGGGACACCCGAACGGGAACGCGCAAAAGAAGTTGAAAAAAGTTGGAGTGTGGTTGCACTGTCAGAAAATCTAATAGATCATGTACGTTATTTTACATTACACGAATACATTTTCTTTCGTATGCTTGGGATGCAGATTCGTAAAATCAGATTAAGACCATGTTGATCATTTCCAGAATCGATTAAATGGACTTCAGCATCTTAATACTCGGCGGTTAGATCTTGTGATTCAAAACGGAACAAGATTTGCTCTTTTTAACCTTCAAACTTTTAAAATCTTTGATTGCCCCGTGGCCAGTGACACCATAACAGAGTGCATTTCGCATTATCTCACCCCGAACGGTAAGAAGAAAAATTATTAAGGAAAAGCGGGGCATGAATTTTCAAAAAATGTTGTGATTACCTGATTTTCCTTAAGGGAACCTCTTGTTTGGAGTACAGCCTTCGGGAGACTTTGTAGTTTTTACTGAGGGCCTTCAGAAGACGAAATTCGTTCGAAAACCAGCATTTATAAAGCTCCAACAAAAAGCTGCTAGTAGATGGTACGATAGCATCCCGTTGCTTCCCAGTCTTTTCAGAGTCTTAACGGGCAGTGTAACCCACAAAACAAGAAGTAACCGCGTTTCTCCAGATTTCGATCCAGAAAATCCCCCGCCGAATCCATGGTGGCCATCTTCAACTCACGTGTCTGAGCCCCTAAGAACAAAGTTCCCTTACCTCACATCTCTTCCCGACGGTTTAGCAATTTTCTGCGCTTTCAGCCCAGTCAATTGCTACATATTTTTGTCGTCATACCAGACTGCTCTCAAAGATAAGAGCATAGCGAATGTGAAAGGACAACAAGTTCCTGGTCGCTGGTTTAGGATAATTATGCATAAGAGTTTCATCCAGAAGTGGCTTGAGGACAAGAGAATTGTTCCATGGTTTGAAGCAAAGCTATGTTACACCGTCGTACGTTCATTGAATTTATTAGTTTATGGCACAGTAAAACTTATGACTTCTAATCCTCCTCTTTTGAAAATTTGAAAGGACGAAGATAAGCTACCAACCGTGGGCGGGGCAATGGTGTATGCTGTAATGGAAGGCGTCCGCTTAGAGATCGTTTACGGTGTCATTAAGCGCCGCGGAGAGAAGTATACTTTGTCGTGGGAGATGGTACAGTATGACGTAGACTGGGCATTGAGGGAGCCTGGCATGGCATACAACCTAGGAAGTAGATTCGTCATAAGGTAATAATATCAACGCTGCATATTTTCTCCAATCGAGAACCTAACTTGACCGTTAATTTGATAAAATGAAATTGATGGAAATCTTTGAAGATTTTCCTCTGACTGTAAGAAGTTAGCGATCGTGATTGCTACACATTTAGGAATCTACAGTTACATCCAAGACGTTCCATTTTACCCCGCAAGTCCTATAAAACTCAACCGACAGCGCTGTGCATTCTGCAATCACTCGGACTATGATGGTACGCATTTCTACAAGAGCGAGTGTTGGGTTTCTGATATACAGTGGCTAGTGGAGGACGTCTACATCGCCTGCATGACTTTGTGTGGCTCCCTAACCATATTTTATGCTTCGGGGGAACCGATGAGCGTGAAAGTGAGAAAACCAGGTGCTGAGCCAGACGAGGACAAGTCTACTCGCTTCTTCTTCCCAGTTTTTCATCCGCAACAATTACAGTCTCCGAATACCCCACCTACGACTCAAAAGGGGAAAGGGTCAGTGACACAGTTTGTACATCCGATGATCAAATGGGTCGATTCTGAAAAGGTCCTGGCTTGTTCTTCGGGGTCAAAAATAGAATTGTTTTCGATAGAAAGAGTTCTAAATGTGAAGATCACTGATGATCTAAGATCTAGCATAGTACTGCCCGTGACACCTAAAGAAAGCACGACGGAAGTGGAAGAAGTAAAGGATGAGGAGAGCGTCACTCTACTTATGGAACCAAACAAACCCGTCGAAGATTTCGAAAATAAGAATTATGTTAACAACAACAATAATAATAGCAGTGCTACTGATGACGATGCTAAGTACGTGAGTAGAAGTGGGTCAGACATCGAGAGAGATGCAAATGGGGTTTATCATCACTGTGAGCAGGAGACTTAAAAAATACAGAGTAATGTATGAACAGGGAAACTTGTTAGTGACAACCATGTCAAGTACATAATATAATTTTATTTTTTAAATATAAAAATGTACATAATTGGACGGAACCTCTTTTACTTTTTGGTGCTGCAGATTCTAAAGCCAGTTTAAATGTCCAATTACTGATTATAACCTATACGTTATGTCCCTCGAAGACCATCATCATACCATTATTGAAACATTGTCCAAGTGACAAAGGCTCTGCCGAATTCACTCTTCATCTGACTTTTGTAGTGAAAGTAAATGTGAAGTGGAGTATGTACTTTAAAAATGGACGCATTGGCCACAAAAATAGAATATTTGCTCCTTTTCTGTAATTGTTATGTCAAGCAAGAAAAGATTTAATCATAATATATTTTTCGTCCTTTTGTACTCATGTCACTCAAAACTTTAATTTTTCGACCATTGTCACTTGAAACATGTACTTGTACCTACTAGTCTTGCTTACTATTACAGTTCATTATATTGACAGCTTCATACTTTCATCTTCTGAAAAAGTCAACATAAACTCATTTAGTATCCCTTATATCCGCACTGAACAATGGAAGTGATAGTGATGGACAGATGAAGAGAGATATAGAGTTAAGTTGTCTATGCTCGTACTTGTAAGCACATGTTTTCTTTACAGAAAAAGAGAAGGACCTAAGAGCGACTTCTTTCTTTGTAATCGTTATTGTGGCTAATTTTCTAAAAAAGATATTTCTAAAATAATATTGTCTTTGCACCTTCTTGTTTCTCTCTCTCAAATTGCAACATTTTATAAGATGTTCCCTGAAGGAAGTGGAAATGATACAGCATAATATTTGAAGATGTTTTGGCCTTGTTGAAAAGCCTTTATCAAAAAAATCTTAAAAGCTTTTTAAAGATGTAAAAACATCTTAGGAAAACGTAGAATTCGTTGATTGTAAATGCTAAAGGTTTTGAGAAGCTAAGTAATGCTAAGTAAAACCTTAAATTTTATTCGTGGAAATGAAGTCTGGACAAGCAAGATGGTGACACGATTTTTATGAGAAATACATAGTTATCATTTTTACGCTCTTTCGTTTCATGAAGATCGGATGAAAGATTTCCAGGAATTTAAGATGAAATTACAATCACATTAGTCGCATAACATGTGTGCGACATGACAAAAGTCATTTCCCGAAAGGAGATGAAGTGAAGAATACGATAATGGTTCACATCATTATGTCTTGTGCCGCATACCGTAACAAGCAGACAAAATGTGCATTCCATACCCATTATATCATAAGCGATCACGATGATGATCATAATCACGGTCTCTCGGTCGGCCAGTTTTTAGTATTCGGAGAACACGACGAAAACGATGGCGATCGTAGTCTATGAACATGAATTTATGGGATGTGATGTGATGTTATTCAGCTCAGCTCTGTCTTAGCAGTTCTCTTTTTTTAGATTCGTGCCATCGCATTACCCACACACACCGTTGAATCTGATTTCATCACAACATAATATCATCCATCCGTCATTTCACATTTCTCAATAGATTTGAATATCATATGAAGACTGGAACTTTTTCATTTCGTTGTCCCTTTCATAAAATTATGCCGTAATTTGGGATAGCATCAGGAAATTATTACATTTCTTGGGTTGAGGTGGAGAATTTTTCTTCCCCTGATGCATAACATAAGCATTAATCATTTAAAATTAAAACATCGTAAAATAAATAACGTTTTAGGAATTAAGAGTAAGGGACATCAAATCAGATAATCTTCAAATCTTAGAAATAGTTGATGATAGAGAATAGGGAATTGCAGAATTTTTTATGAAACATTCGATATTTTTCAGCAAATTCCTGATAAAATTCCTGATCCCTGGTCGCCGTCTTCGACACTTCCTCTTGCCGTACATTTGCTTAAGAAAACTAAAAACCCGGGTCCATTTATATTAAAACGAGCGTTCTGGACATTCTATTTTTACGAAGTTACTAAAAATTGCCAAAAATGTTCATGCTTACCTATTAAGTAAATTCGCATCTTACCCCANATTAAAACGAGCGTTCTGGACATTCTATTTTTACGAAGTTACTAAAAATTGCCAAAAATGTTCATGCTTACCTATTAAGTAAATTCGCATCTTACCCCAGGACATCCGTATTTTTTAAGTACATGACTTTATTATACCATTACATGACAGACTTACTAATATTTGCATTTAACTTCATTGAGACAATTGGGACATTACGTATGACTTCAAGCTTTTGAAAAAGGCTGTTGTATTAGACACTTATCTTGCTTATCTAATCGCTTAATATAAACACACAGTTCTGCGCAAAAGTTAATCTTATCCAAGTACAATGAGCAGTAATATAAAATTTCCCAGTGGCAAAATATTTTGCGAATTTAGCAAATTAGAGAAAGTAAAAGCTGTGTAAGACAATAAAGAGAAATGCTTCTTGCGATATTCCAAGCAAAAGTTTGGTTGGCTGTAAGTACATAAAAGAGTGCGCCCATTAATATGAGATCGAGATCATCTCATTTCGCGGTCTAAATGTGTTCCGTAGTTTCAACTTGTATAATTTCTGCCTCTTGATAGCCACCGCCGTTGATGCCGTCTGGAGTAAAGTTATTGTTAATGTAACCTCCGTTATTATTACCACCAGCACTCCCCGTCCCCACAATGATTCCATTTGCATTATTAAAACCGCTGGTTCCACTGGTCTTCGTAATAAAAGGATTTTGATGCTGTTGGTGGTAAGCTATAGCGGATGCGGAATGGAGTCCATATTCATTTATGTCGCCATTTATCTTGTTACTGCTTATTGTAATAATGTTTTGTTGCGCCGTGGAGTTGACCGTTGAAACACGACGACCAAAGCCATTTTCATTTTTGAACTCATCGAAATATTCATGAATTCCCATGCCAAGGTCTACAGTATCCAAACCTATTTCTTGGTCTTCTGGCGGGGCTCTAAATTAATGAGAGAGATCATGCTTTCTAATTACCCATCTACTAATTTCAAATAGCAATGTGGTTTCATTGTTTGTAAAAGCAATAAACCAAATGCCAGGTTGGAAAAGTGTACCGGAGATGTAGGCCAGGGCAGACGTTAATAAAAAATAGGATGATGAGAGTGCACATGAAAGACCACGCGAAACCTGCAGCTGTTAGAAATTAAACGAGAATATTGTATTAATATGAACTCATATATATGTATATTTGTCAACAGAATGCTTTCCTCGTTCATTATGATACCTGAATCAACGGTCTGGTATCCCACTTGAACCCAGTGTCCGTCAAGCCAACCTCCTATCAACCAAAAATTTGTATAATTTATTGGAATGGGATAATATTGTTTGCTGCATTTCCTCTTTTCTTGGAAATTATAATCGATTTACTATTATAATCTAATTTCGTTACCTTTTATATGCTGACCATCTACAGCAGCCACAGACCTCTGAGCAAAAACTCCTGTCAAGAGGTTGCCGACGATTCCCCCTACCTATAATTGATTTGATAAACTATAATGAAGTGAACTATGATTCAAAAGGTTTCATGGAATGATACTAAGGTACCCCATGGCATGCAAAAACATCGAATGCGTCGTCGACGTTTAGGATGCTTTTAGATGACATGGCAAAGTTGCAGCAAAGAGCCCCAGCGAAACCGAAAAACAGACTAGAGCTCGGAGTGACGTAGCCTGTCAATTCACAATTCATGTGTAGCAACAGTAGCAAGTGATGCATCAACTTTTTAGAAGTGAAAACATACCACTTGCTGGAGTGATGCATACTAAACCCGCTATAGATCCACAACAAAAGCCTGCAACATTTATGATTATTTTAGATGCGCAAAAACTTGCTAGAACAGTATGTTTCATAATAATATTTACCCAGAGCAGACCACTTCCGATCATGCCTAATGTAATCAATTATACTCCATGTAATTGCTCCAGAGGATGCTGCAAGATTTGTTGTTACAAACACAGCAACTGCTCGTATATGTGGGTACAAACCGGAACCTGCATTTTAATTTTTTATTTAAAAAATCCGTCTATTTAATATTTTTGCGATAGAAGGAAAGCAAAACACAGGATTCAAGAGTTTTCTCAAGACCTGCATTAGCCACGAGCCATCCACACCAGATGAAACATGTTCCTAGGTAGACATTAGCCATGTTGGGTGGCTTTCGTTCGGAAGTGTCTTCACGTTTACCTACCATGTATGCAAAGGCCAACGCAGCGGCCCCGGACG
>JAHZNI010001984.1:0-13234 GCA_027744415.1 Seira ritae | reverse complement strand
ACTTGCTTCTTATAAAATTTTGCTCCCTCCTAAGATTAAATTTCTTCGCTTTGCTACTTATTTTCTAGCTTATAGCTTTATTATCGAGTCTGATGATTATAACTGTACGCTTGAAGAAAACATGCTACGAACAGAGAACTTAACGATTGAAGGATTTTCACATCAAATATATGAATTTCCCTTCCTTGCTTCCGGTAGCTACAACTAGTTTCTGTAGTCGGAGACTCACAGTCTGGTAGATTCCTTTTTCTGGACTCTTTCCCATCCTTCCGAATTACACAAGTTTTGATGATGTTCTTCAACTCTGGATACTCCTTGGGATGATGTGTATGATGTTGATGACCTCTTACATTCATTCTCAAGTGGCTTGACAAGCCTTGTACTTCTTTTGCTGATTCCTTTGATTTTAGTTTGGAAAGGGAGTTGTTGAGGGAAAGGAAAAGGAGTTGGAGAGATTTTTTTTACGAAAATGGTCACTTTCACCTTTCACCAAATATTTTTTTAACTGGAAGAACTCAAATTACAAAATTTTATTTTGGAACATTGCTCATAACGCAACAGCCACGCACTCACGTTTGCACTTTATTGGAAAAAATGTTTACTAGAAAAAATTCAGTGTGTTCACTAGTGAAATAGTAAAAATTTGGGAACATGTTATACTAACTCACACAAAATCGCACAAATTTGAGGACTAAGATTTTTCAAGGAATTTTTCTAAGTCAACCTCACAATTCCACTTTCACCACGAAAGATAGCAGAATACCACAACGGCACACAGAGACAACTCACTCCCTCTGAGCTCGGAAGAAGACTGAGGTTGGAGGTGGAAGATGAACGAATTTTAGCTTAAGTTCAGTTTCATGTGTTGCGTTTGAGTCAAGTGTAAACATTCTACTGGTTTATTAATTTTTTAGATTGTGTGCTTTTATAAGGATTCAATACAAATTGATGCAATACAAAATAATACAAACCAATAAAGTGAAACCAAAAGAGAAAGTGAAAGTGATTTTATCCTAATTCTAATTCTAGTTCTTACATCTATTATTTATCTAACAAAATTGCATCTAGCTCTCTTTTTTTATGTACCTATTATAATTACTTATACTTTCTATAACCATAAAACAAGTTCACGTAGTTTGGATGATGTGATGTGGTGATGGTGTGATAAGCAGGATGATGGGATGGGATGATGATGTGATGTGCAGATGTAGAAAATTGCAGCGGAAGCAGTTTCTCTTGTCTTATCGTGTTTTCGCAACACATGCCATGTTCTTCAGTATTCTAGCTGTTATGAAAAAAGGAGTAAACTAGCACTGGTCCACCACAGAGGCAAGAGTTGTAGAAAGATGGAAAGATGCGGATGTTGGAAGCTGGAGGCAGCTGAAGTTTAGAGATTGCCATGGAAACATAGAACTCTTGCTTGGATGTTGTTGTTGCCGTATTAGGCAGTTGGTTCCTTGAGCCACTTGCCTTGCAGAGAAAAAGGCGATGATGAACGATGTCCACATTTATCTATCTATTTCTTTTTTAGGAGTAAGATCCTGGCTGAAGGGGGGATCTGCTAAAATAGCTTCATTTTTTGCGATTTATCATTTTTTTCAATGCTGTTAGATTGAGATTTGAACTACTTAGCATAACACTAGCACTCGTATCTTCAGCATTAATTTGCAGGTATTTAGTGAGTGCACAGAGATTTAGTTCTTGGGATAGGAGTAAAAATTAGTGTATCAAAAGGAATGAAATCCCGATGTCTTTAGCAAAATTAAGAAGAAATGAAGGCTTTTCTTCCTTTTTTCAGGGGATGAATTTGTAGAAAGGACTTTCTTAGAAATATTACAACTAGTTTTTTAATATTTTTTTCGTAAACCTCGATTTAAGAGATGTTTGGAGGTGTCTGCCTGTTTTTAGGATATTGTTATAATTTCAGAAAGCAAAGGTGAATTATTCCTATCAATGTAGATTCGTTTATTAAATCAATTTAGAAATATTAGATATCCCAATTCCTAATTTTTTGCTAAGATAGTAGAGTACGTTTTATTTTTATCAATCTGATTGAATGTTATGACATGCGATTCATTTCGCTCTTTACTGATTTTGGCGCTTCTCTGCTAGGGATGTTTGAAACGTTTTGTGTTCAGTCTCTACACGAGTTTAATCGCCATCATTAAGCAGGTTTCGCTTCGTGTATCTAATGTCGGATCGTATACGTTTCGAGCACGGAGCAAAATGCAAATAAAAATAAACGCATGTACAAAATGATATTGTATTCGACTTTATGAGGCTAAATTACTATGCCGTTGCTTCGTTGAAGGGAATAATCTTTACGAAAATATCTCTAAATAAGCCATTTTTTAATATTCACTCTAACATTAATCAATTCAATTTTATAAACGTTAAACGAGGAGTAAGTTGGTGTTCACGATTTTGTTGGTCCATTCTCCCTTTTTTAAGATCGATATTAAACACGTGCTTAAAATCTCGCTGATATAACGCGTGTCTGCGTATTCTACAGCCGAACTACACAGATTCTCGATTTTTCTCTAGTTTAAATTTTGATTTCTCGCCAGCGGTCTATGAATGATTTGTTGTGTAAATCCGTCGTTCGGGCAGGAATCGCATTATTTAACCAAAAAGTAGCTTGACAGAGATGATATTTTTGCGGAGGAATGTATAAACCAAGTGAAACTACAACCAAGACCAGGCAGCTTACTTATTGTTCTAAATGTTTTTTGTGTTACAGAGAGAATCATATGTGCATTTTTACTTTGAAACTATCTTCGTTTAGATTAGAATTTCCATGAAAACAAAAACGCTTTCTAGAATTAAAAAAACCTTTTTATTTGCGTCCTCCTTTTAAGATATAGATAGGTACTGCATTTATCTTTTGGCAAGCATCTGGAAGAATTAGGATGTCTTTGAGGACGAGCTGGGATGAGAAAAACATTGACATCCTAACAGCAAATTTTTTATTGCCAATGTACGCCATCGACCGTAAAAACAAAACCCAATTTTTTGAATGAAGGTATGGAAGGGAATCTATGTATCATATATTTTTTGCGAGAGGGAAGATTCTATGAAAGCTCGAATGCGTTCGAGTCGGGAAAAGAAACTCAAGGGATTTAGATAAAAGGAACAGTTGGCATGCATTTTTTCTTTAGGATTGAGTAATCTATTATTACTTTTTTTTCTCCAGCGCTCATCAAGAAATCCCCGGGTTCGTTTGAAAGTTTCCAAGGAAGAAAGAGTTGGAAATTGTGTATGTAAATATAACTATGAAGGCCTTCATGCGTTCAAAGCATTCAATGCAAAAGGATTTCTTCTTGAATAAAGTTTGGGAGTGATTGAAATAGAGTACGTATGTGCATGTGTATGTACCTACGCGAATGACAGGTCTTTTGTTTTGTTGTCATAAGAATGCTCTGAAATATTCTGAGAAATTGCACATTAATTTGCTGCTTGCACATTCTCCCGCTAGATGCGGGGATGCGAGAGTAGAGGGTAGAGAGTGAAGGTCAAATCCTTTTATGCATGTAATACATACGTCTGAATAATATATTTCTTAAAATAAAAAACGACAAAGATTCAATGAATCAATTAAAAGAAGAATCTGAATAATCAAAATCAAAGCACCTGAACATATAACATTTTTCTGCTCTATTGGTATGGACACGACACAAAGGTATTCCCATGGAATTCAAGGCTTTGATTTCATTCTTTGTTTTATGGAAAATATTGGATTTTGGTAGAGAAGAAGATTTGAACTGAGGGTTATGCGCATCACTCCTTGTATGATTTACAAAATCATTTCAAATCAGTAAAGGAGAACAAACTTTCAAAATATAACGCACACCTCTCTAATGATGTCTTTACTCAACGATTACATAATTCCTCTAAATCGAACACACCAGCAATGAAAATCTCCCCTTCTCCATTCTACTCTGAGAAAGCTTAAATATTGGCTAGATCCTTATTTAGGTGTCATTGCACTTATGAGCCTCTACAATCAAATTCACGTTTTGTCATGCCAGAGGGAGGAAACCAGCACTGAAACGTAAGCAATAGGTAATATTACACTCAAGATCAGTTCCGCATTCAGAGTTGGCTCCTGAATAAAAAAATCAACACGAGCATTTTTATGTCCATGAGCCAGCCGCCGGATCGAAAACTTGTCCTATATATATATAGGTCCTGATACAAAACTTGTCCAACACATAAGTATATGTATGTGTGTGCATTGTGTCATAAACATAGTTCCACACTTTCCTATTCAAGAAAAGATTGTTACCATTGTCGACATCGACGCTATGCTGGCATTAGTTACGCAGACGTATGCCTATATTTGCGTATTGTTATTTATTAACAGCATTTCACCGAAAGGAGAAAGCTATGATCGCGATTTCATAGTCGTGATCAAATTTGTGTTTTCTTTTCCCAAACTCAGTTTTCGCTGTGTCTTACTCTTACTTTTCAGAAGTGGAAGTTGTGAATTTCTGCAAAAAAAATATTATATTCAAGTCGCGCGAAAAGAAAGCCATGGAGAATGTCGTCATGTGCAAACTCAACAGAAAAGAAGATCAAGGACAGTACTGAGAACCCGACTAGATCTAAAGTAATTCTTTCTTAAACATGGAAAATGCTGTAAACGTCGAGAGCTCTACAGAATGCAATAAGGGTAGGTTGAGTCTTGCATAGTCAGTTGACGCTTGATTTATGTTTCGAGATGTCTTCGTAAGGCTGAACATGAGGCATTTTGGTGGATATTGAGTTAAGGAAAATGCGGAAGCTGCGGTTTGAGTGGGGTCAGGACCGAAACGGATGGAAAGTGAACTGAAGTTTAATCGAATAACGCTTTCTACAGCACTGTACTCTTACAATGTTGTCTGCTGCAACTAAGTTTATTGATATCACAAATGAAATAACCTAAGGTATCAATCGAAACTTACTTCACTTTTTCCTTTTCCGCAAACTGGAAACCTTTTTCTTTTTTTGAACACCTTTGTCCCTAGAAAATACACCACAAGAAAACTGTTGCACTACATATTTCAATTTCTTTCAAGGAAACTATAGGTTTGTGATTTTGATAGGATCAATAAAAATTTAAAAATTTCGACAGGAATCGTTTTCCATACAAAAACTGTATTAGACTTTTTCCAAGTTTTGAGGTCCTCCCACTGTAGGTATTCTAGCGAGAAAGACTCATATTATTGTGTCTGATGGGTTGGTTGAAATAAAGTTGTAGCCAATGTTGGACGTTTTCAAGATTTTCACATCAAATTCATTTTCTTTTCTTTTATCCAGTAGCTTATGACTCTTGTTGCAGACAAACACACTGTATGACTCATATTTTTAACGGGCTGGGTACAAAGTATTTGTCTTGCATGATGACTCCACTGATGTATAATATTTCTTTGGTGTCAACGATTGATGACCTTTATTTTCTAAAGTTATACCACTTAAGCTCTTTACACTGTTTTCTGAGTCCTTTGTTTTTTTGCTGCTGGAAGTAGAGTAAGAAAATGGAGCTTGGGACAAAAATACTTTACGGAAAAAGAAAATACTTGTGACCTTTCACTGTTACTTTCTTCTGGGGAGTGTGGTTTGCGCTAATCATTTTCTCATTCGTCGCAATTGCTTATCACTATCACAGTTATAGATACACTCCACAATATTATAGAACTGTATGCAACCCCTTTACCAAGAAAACTAGATATGTTGATTATTCTGAGAAACATTTCCCGTTACCATAAACAGTTACGAGATGTTGCAATCGACGAAAAAGATGGGCAAACCTTCCGAGTATGCATTATAAGATGATTCGCTTCGCAAGTTTTATTCTCTGTCTTTGAATAGCAAATACTTTATAAATTCGGAAAATACTTTAAACACCTTAAGCCAATTCCATGAACCCTTTTGATTTTGTTTTGTATTGGACTTTACTACTTTAACTTCATTTTGCACTGGAAATCAATTTGGTTTGCACAAAGATTTATTCTTACATCTGTTAACCAAAAACCACTTGGTCACCTGTTTACGAAACGGGTATATTGAAAACGTTAAAATACAATCTTATCCTTGGATATATTCACGAGGTGGCTATTCAACAATTTATTCAAAATCTACCCAATAACTTTTCCTAAGTCAACTTTACAAATCAACTTTCACCAAGCTACAGGACATAACAACTGAACGGATACAACTTACTCTTATACCACTGCTCGGAAGAAGCCTGACGATGGAAATGGAAGATTAGGCGAGTTGAGCGTTTAGCCAATGTTGGGTGTCATGATGTTGATACCTTAGTCGCGTGATAAAAAATAGAGAGGAGATGTGGAACCATATGGTGGTGGTGGTGGAAACTTGGAGCTCTTGTTTGATGCTGCTGCCATAATTTGTAATTGCGGTTTGGCATCCCCATTTCCATTCAGAGCAGATGATAATGAACGATATAAATTTCTGTAGCAAAGCACAAACATGGGAGAATTGTTAAACTTTTCTGAAGAAGGTGGACACACTTCAAAGCAAAGGTTTTTAGATGCAGTACAGATACCTTATGAGGCGTTTATTGTTCATAAGTCCTTCCTCAATTTTACTTTTGCATTGGATAATTTATTGTTTTACTGACTTAGAGAGCTGATCAGTCGAAGTTGTAAGAAGTACTTCAACCTAGTAAATATTTCCTATTAAAATCCTTCATCTTTTTCATGTCAGCTTCGCTATATTTTTCCTATCCGATAGAGTAAAGAAAGCGACAATGATAAAACAATAAATACTAGACACGCAACATCACACAGACAGAGGTTTTCTTTGAGAGTATTTAGCTTCAGTTCTTCGTTGAATATTTAAAATGCTCTTACTCATCCGCATTAGCTTAAACTTACTTGTTGGTTAATGTAGACCTTTCCCTGCTTGTTTTTATATTACATTTTCTATCCAATAAATATAAGAAATTGATCGATGTAAAGAAGTGCTGAAGCAATAAATATAATAGTATTGATGCATCCAGTGCATTTATTCCCATACCAGAGTTCTTTGCGGTTATAGCTCGAAATAAGTTAAAAGTTCTTTGTAGTTGCAGTGCTTCGAAAAATTTTCAGTAAGGGTTAGGAACAATTGCGAAGAAAGTTGTAAAAAGACAACTGAGTTATTGCATCAAAACATTGAAATAAAACTTTAACTCTCAACTTTTCCGGCTTTCTTCCGACGTTCCAGTTCTTAACCAAATGACACGTTGTTCATGCAGAAAGTATATTAATTTATAAAAGCAGACAATCGTGTATTGAATTGATAAACAGAAAAAATGGGGCTGGGCAGCCGGCCAGCCTACTTGATATTTAAAGGTGTGAATGATTATAAATAATTAATTAATTGTTTTGTGAAAGCTATTATCATGCTTTCATCGATCGCGAAGGAAAAAGCCTGGCTCGGGAAGGGTTCCATCCCCGTAGATGTTTATGTCGAAGTTATATAGGCTGCTGCTGAACGAAGAAGAACTTTCTCGCCGCGCTTTACTAACATTGATTTAATTATGAATGGAACTAATGTGTGTGTTTCGATAGATACCAGTATTGCCGTCGTATTCTTAAGCCATCATAGGTATTTAGGTAGTGAATATGTTAAAAAAATATATATTGAACAAAAACCATGTATGTCATTCCAAAGTGAGCACAAAAGGTTCGAAAACGAAGGAAGTTTTCAAGTTGCTTTGAGTCAAGGCAAGCGAATCTGTAAGAACACCTTAGGGCAGGTAGGTAACCTTTTTTTGATTTGCTAGTGATGAATGTAAGGTAATTGCTAAAGGACTGATGTTACGTTTATGCTTGAAATGTGGAACTCTGGTTTTCATTTACACTATAATAATAGTTTAGCCGAAGCCTGTAAGCATGTGTCTTAGCTCTTAAAAACCATTTCACATAGCCATGCTTTCATGTGTTAGTAACTATATAAATAGGTATTTTATGCCTAGCTATAATTGATGGCATATTATTTATTATATTTTATATGTATATCAACAGTCCAGGACATTATATTATGAAATGAAGGATCAACTGCTAGCATTACTTTATAGTTTCTTCACCCTTTTGTTCCAAATTGTAAAAAAAAGTAGCTGTATGCTAATTTTACTCACCATGCCATGTCAATATTGTTGTTGTTACTGTTGTTGAGAAGGTATTCGGGATATATTATTCTTTTCCTTTCCTGCATTAACAAACAGTTTGGATAGAGCCAGCCTGATAGAATGATTCTATGACATAGACATGGCATGGTGGGTAAAATTAGTATGTACGTACAGCTACTTTTTTACAATTATGGAATTCTCTCCCCTCCTTTGCACGTGATTCATCATAAGCGCAAGCTTGTGTGAGAAGTAAAACTGATTAGGTATTGAAACTTGGGGACAAGACTGGAGACCTACGGCACGTTTGTTAAAAAGGTAATGACTCACTATCGCAGAGTACATTTTTAGCCAATTTCCCTAAGCTCTTTATCCCTTTATTAGAATATGGTGACCAGTTAAAATATTTACAATCCTAAATCATCAGAGCCGAACAAGTATGCACTATGGTTTTTTTCGTTCCAGCCATTCTCCCTAAGCAGAAGTGCCGTACACACATTGTGCTTTTGAAATGACTGCAAATCAAATGTTTAGCCAACGTGTTGCGTATTTACCAAATCATCCATTCCATGTTTGCACTGTATTTCTGCGTCACGAAAGGAGTACATAATGAAGAACTTACAGTTTAGTAGTTTCGATTGTTCCTATTATCACTAAGTCATATGCCGACGGTCTCATCTTTTCCATTGAAACTCATCCATCACAATTCACTCTAGGCTATCTTTGGTTGGTTTTGCATTTTCAATTCAATAATTGTAAAAACTTGCATAGGTAGTTCTGAAATGGCAAATTGTGAACGAGAACATAATATGAACTTACATAGCTAAATTTGTTTCCTTTAATAGGAACAAGACTCAATGTAGCAAGGAGAGATGCGACATAGGCCAAGAAAACACGCCAAGAAGAATAGTTACCTAATATGTAGCTTAGACTATTAGCAGAGTGTATTCGACATTGTCCTTGCAAAACTATCGAAGATAATTTTAGCAACGAATTACCGACCTAGAATGATATTCCTATTCTGAATATCACCTAGCTTTTAATTTTGTATGAAGTAAATGGAATCCGCTGTCCTTTCCCTGGATATCCCGAACTAGCGATACTATAAATTGTGCATGCATTGGCTAGTAGTCAATTGCTTTTCCATGTGCAAACCTTACCTAATGAAGAAAGTAGCAAAAAATTTTTCATAAAGTAGTTAGTCTATAGTAAAGAAAATAGTACGACTCTGTAATACGTGGATAGTTTCTTTCGTTTTAGTATTAAAAATGATTCCCATATGTTTGTCTTTTCTGTCCGTCTACCAGTCTGTGGGCGGACACGATTTATTCCGATATGAATAAGATACAGAGCTGAAATTTGCTACACATAGAAGGTGGCCCCTTCGCAAGAACCTTTGGATTTTTAATCCATTCCGAACAAAAACGACAGTTATTCAGCTTTTATTGACAGAGGTACTTTAGCAACTAAAAATTTACGCATAAAAACGACAATATTAGAAAGAATGTGATATGATGCTGATTTGCAGCACATACGTATGTTGCTATGACAAGCNCATAAAAACGACAATATTAGAAAGAATGTGATATGATGCTGATTTGCAGCACATACGTATGTTGCTATGACAAGCAGGACAGCTTTTGCGCAAAATTTTCCCGCGAAAATTGAACAGATTTATAGATATCCGTACAAATACATTAACAATCTGTCGGTGGACATGAGATTTCTCAACAGGAACATGGTATTGAGGGGAAGTTTGATACGCATACAGGGTGGGCATTTTGTACGGGGTCTGTCAAATTTAAGGGTAAACTGAAGAAAATTAGCAAAATTATTCAAGCTTCAATAAAATGTTACATTTGCAGCTGAAAATTGACCCATAAAAACAGCCATTTACTATTACATATTGCATTACGCTAAGTTTGAGTATATACGTTGTTTTTGAAACCAAAGAAGTTTTTCACATTTTTTTGCTGCGTTAAAGGGTCCGAATTTACGGACGCTCTAATCAATGGCATTCACTGTTCCAACTCTTGGCTCTGTCTTTTGATATGTTTGCATTTGGTGTCATTAATAAATTCTGATTCTCACGAAGTTTCCACGCATTTGCTTTATAATATTACTCTACCCTGACCTTTCTCCAGACACTGAAATAGATAGGCAATCAGACAAGTCTACTACTTATGAATATAAACTGCACCTAACAGTCTTTCAACATAGTCAATTTCTCCTATTAAAATCCTACATCTTTTCCATGTCAGCATCGCTACTGTATATTCTTCCTATCCGATAAAGTAAAGAAAGCGACAATGATAAAACAAATGGGACATGCAACACCACACGGTCAGAGGTTTTCCTTTGAAAGTATTTCGCTTCAGTTCTTCGTTGGATATATAAAATGCTCTTGTTCATCCGCATTGTCTTAAGCTTACTTGGAGGTTAATATAGGATTAAAAACGTTCCTTCTTTGACTGTTTATTTTTATGTTACGTTATCTATCCAACAAGTATGAGAAATCGATCGATGTAAAGAAGCGCTGAAGGAAATGAATGTAATGAATCATCAAGTGTAAACATATTCCACGCATTCATTTCCATACCAGAGTTCTTCGCGGCAATACCTGGAAAGTTAAACTTTCTTTTGCGGTTGATGGGACGAATTTTCAGTAGGAGCTAGGGACAAATTTGGAAAAAAGCAGGACAAGAAAGTTTAGTTTAAACAGCAAAACATTGAAATAATTTATTTTGAGAAATAAAATGTCAGCTCTCAACGTTCTTCCGAGGTTATACAGTAGTTATTCTGTAGTTCTAACAAGCCAAGTGACAAGTTGTAAGCCGAGACAAAATGTAGGTGTAAGCCAAGTCACACGTTTAAAATTTTCATGCAAAACGTGTAATATACAAAAGCAGACAATCTTGAATTACTAAACTGTAAAAACGTGCCGGACAACCTGCTTGATATTTAGAGGTGTGAGTGATTAAAAATATTATGTATTTATCTGTTATGTAAAAGCGGTACTCATCCTTTCTTTGATTGGGAAGGAAAAAGCCTCGCTCGGGAAAGGTCTCATCCCGCGTAGATGTTTAGGACGAAGTTGCATATATACCGCCGCTGAACGAACAAGAACCTTCTCTTTACTAACCTTAAAAATGCGAAAAGGCCACCTTAATTGGTCATTAGATTATACGTGGTACCAGTGTCGTCTTTAATCGACACCAATATCATAGTCGTATTCGTAAGCCAGCATAAGTATTGGAAATGTAAAAAACAAATATTGAGCGAAAACCATGTTTGCATGTCGTTCCAAAGTAAGCCTAATGAGATACGAAAATGAAGGAATTTAATTATAAATGGAACTTATGTATGCTTCGATCGATACCAATATTGACAGTCGTTTTTATAAGCAATCATAGGTATTGGAGTTGTAAAAAACGTAAACATTTAAAAAACCAGGTATCTCATCCCCAACCCCAAGTAAGCCGGAAATGATGGAAGTTTTCAAGTTGCTTTGAGTTCCATGTAATCCAGTCCAGTCAAGGCAAGCGAATCTGTAAAAACACCATGCGGCAGGTAGGTAAATTTTTTTTATTCGCTAGTGGTAAATGCAAGGTAATTGATAAAGGATTGATATTAATAATAATACAGTTTAGCCAAACCCCATAAGCATGTCTCCTAGCTCTTAAAACCATTTCACATAGCCATGCTTTCATGTGTTAGTAACCATATAAATAAATAATTTATGCCTAGCTATAATTGGTAGCATTTTTTAATTAGTTTTTATATGTATAGCAACAGTTCAGGACATTATATTATGAAATAAAGGATCAACTGCCAGCATTAGTTTATAGTTTCTTCACCCTTTTATTCCAAATTGTATAGAAAGTAGCTTTATGCTAATTTTACTCACTATGTCATGTAAATATCACCAAATAACTCTATCAGGCTGTCCCCATCCAAACTGTAGTTAGGAAGGTATTCAGGATATATTATTCTTTTCCTTTCCTGCATTAACAAACAGTTGGTCGCTTTTTACAATATGGAATTCTCTCCCCTCCTTTGCACGTGATTCATCATAAGCGCAAGCTTGTGTGAGAAGTAAAACTGATTAGGTATTGAAACTTTGGGACGGGACTGGAGACTTTTGTTAAAAAGGTAATGACTCACTATCGCAGAGTACATTTTTAGCCAATTTCCCTAAGCTCTTTATCCATGCATTGTAATATGATGACCAGTTAAAATATTTACAATTCTAAATCATTAAAGCCGAACAAGTATGCACTATGGTTTTTTTCGTTCCAGCCATCCTCCCTAGGCAGAAGTACCGTACACACATTGTGCTTTTGAAATGACTGCAAATCAATTGTTTAGCCAACGTGTTGCGTATTTACCAAATCATCCATTCCATGTTTGCATTCATTTGTATTCATTTACAGTTTTCATTTGAACTGCATGCGTCCTAGCTCTTTGCACGTGCCCATGCTTCCTTTTGTCAAGAGTATTTTATGCCTATAATTGGTAGCATTTTATTTATTATTTTTTTATTAACAGCAACACTTCATGACATTATATGTAATGAAGGATAAACAGCTAGCATAAGATTATGGTTTCTTCCCCTTTTTATTCCAAATTGTAAAGATAGTAGCTGTGTATACCAATTTTACTCACCATCAGACATAAATAAAACCGAGGGTAAAAACATTTTTGCCCATGCCATGGGTACGGCTAAAAACGGGTGGGTTTAAATGGGTAACGGCCAAAAACAGTGACGATGATTATGATGATTTGCCACATACGGTATATATGGTCACCCGTTTTAACCATTTAATTTTTTTAATTTAATTTAATTTAATTTATTGTCAATCACGCTCAATTTAAACTACAAAGAAAATATTGTCACAAAGCGCAGTTACATGCTAACGCATGACATGACACTGCCTATCAACTAATTTACAATCTTATCTTACACTCTGCTGATAATCTGTGTGTAACACAAACTCTACGGCACTAAAAAAAGCTTCTTAGGAGATCTTGAGCTGTTTTATAATTCAATTTTCAACAAATAGCATAAACTAAACTCTTTTTGCCTCTGTAGAAAGCATATACCGTTTTAATTCTTTTTTA
>JAHZNI010001983.1:0-14267 GCA_027744415.1 Seira ritae | reverse complement strand
AGTATCTTTTTATAGTATCTCCAATCATGACATATAGACGCCAATTTGAGTGATAATCCATTATAAGATCATGATCGATTCCCAAAGCGTGTAGTTTATTATTAAACAACTGCCTATTTACAGTATCGAAAGCTTTGGCAATGTCATAGAGAACGGTGGCACTCAAATTATTATTTTCAACAGCACCTAACGATTCACAAAACGCGTAATATTCCGCAAGCTTTGTGGAGTATTTTTGGCGAAAGCCAAACTGATTTTCGTGTAGTATTCCTTCATATGTTAAATAATTTCGTAGTTGAAAGTATATACATTTCTCGAATAACTTTGCGAGCACTGGAAGAATAGAAATTGGTCGTAAATCTGAGAGTGACATATATCCTTTTTTGGAAGTGGTATTATTTTTGCTACTTTCATGTCTGCCGGAACAAGCGAAGTTTCGATAATTTTGTTGAACAATTGGCACAATAATTTACAGAACTTATCAGACGCGTCTTCACTTAGACTTTCTTTATTTTTCATGGATTTCCACGCTTTTTTAATGTCAATTTTCATGATTTCAGCAAATTTGAATTTGTGATCATGACATGAAGCATTGTCAAAATCTTGCAGCACTATCTTTTCTCCGGAAGATATCATGGCAAAGTGTCTATTAACTTCGTCGGCAGTAAAGGGAATAGAAGTTTTCTGTCTAGGTTTCAGCACTGAATTAACGGACTGCCATAAACCCACTTTATCTATTTTCTCTTAAAGATTTTTCTTAAAATTGTGTGTCATGGCACTTTTTAACTTCTTTTTGGCATTTTTTAGCGACTGTTTTAATTCTTCAGATTTAAACTTCCTGTAAAGTCTATACAGATCATAGGTAATGTAAGGTTTTTAATAGGTTTTTAGTATCCGAATTTAATTTCTCTCTGCATGTTTTGCGTCAAACTGATTTATTATGTAGTGGAAAATGCTTATTAACTACACTGGTAATGTTATGATGTCAAAACTATTAAAGTTACGATACGATATTAAAGTTTTTTCTTTCCTGGGACGCTTGAGCTGTAGGTCACAAAATATGGGGTTGTGATCTGAAATGGCAGAAGTACCTACACGCACGTCGATGCACTTTGAGGGTGAATTCGTGATAAATAGATTAAGGATAATTTCACCTCTTGTTGGTTCAGTTACAAGTTGTTTTAGGCCAGTGTTTCTCAATAAATTTTCCAACATACTATACTTCCAATCCACGCCTAGGTTTAAATCACCAGTCACAACGAAAAAACGGTTTGTTTTTTGGAGCTCTGACATCACCTCTTGTAGTGCCACTAGATTTTTCTGAACAGCTTCAACGGTATTTAATGGTGGTATGTATACTGCACATATGATAAATGATTTTTGGTTTCCTAGTTTAATCCTTGCTGCGACCATTTCTATTTTTGAGTGATGAATTATAAAGTTGGTTGATGAAAGATTGTACTGGGATGAATATAGGTCCTTTTTGATAAAAAGTGCAACTCCTCCTCCTCTTTTTTTTATTTTGTATTTTTGTTCTGTCGTACCTATAGATCAGGTACTTGTCAAAGAATAAAACTTGCTTTTCAGACGTCAGGAATGTTTCAGATGCACAAAAAACATCCACGTTATTTTCATTAATATACATATCAACATGTTGCATTTTGTTACATAAGGAATGTACGTTGAGGTGGCAAACATTTATTGCTCCATGGCTTGCTGTCCTAAAAAAGCCAAGTTTGTGGGCTGGCGAGAGTGAGGCCGGTTCATTTCACGATTTTTTTCGATGCGAGCATCGAAGGTATTATCCCGTTTTAATTTGTACTGAGTACTGATTGTAGTTGACGGATGCATTTATGCCTAATCTGTTTAATTCGTCCTTTTTCCCCAATAAAACGGCGTGTTTCACACGTCACATGAATGACAGTCAAGGTTCAACCGTGCATCTTCGCCAGATTTATCCTGTGATTTTCAATTTCAGGGAATATATTTTTCCTGGCGAATGAAGAATGAAGAAAGCTTTTCCTTTCAAGAAGGCTTTACTTTATCCTCTTATTTTCTATGCTTTCGTTTTTGTTTCGTCTCAGCTTCCAAAATATCACGATCTCATCTTCCTTCTTTCACCATACCATTCACGTGGGATTTACCTGGACAAAATAACATGCTACAATACAAATACATTCGAAGAAAATGCACAGAACAGGAGTTCCTCTGCTGGAGTGGTAAGGACGATACAGATGCTTTTTTTGTGCTAAATCAAAAAAAAAACGAATACAGACAATGCATTTGACATTTGAATTTAAATTAATTTTACTAAAAGGAATTGGAATGACATGCATGATGATAATGAGGCTTTTTGATGAAATGATAAGGTTTTCAGCCCCCGCTTTAGCGGACTTGCTCAAGTCAGAATTTTTTTGTTTCATTGAGCGTAAAGCTGGGGAAGTGGGACAACGCAACATGTAAAAAAGGCCTCTTTGTATACATACAACATGGCTTTGTATACATGTATACAATCAATATGTATTCGGGCATGTTTGGGTATCTCTCTGCACTGCAGTTTTGGTTCTTGTTGATTTTGGGAAAAGAACGGGTTTCGACGGTTTTGCCGCCGGATTACCATCTCTTTCCAACTAAAAGCCAAGGAGTCGTCTGTTACACCTTCTCGATTCGTTGTATGGTCTTAATTCAGCTGACCTCGCAATTTTTCCAGCATGCACAGAAATATTGCCGAAGCTTGAATGGAAACACAAAGTATTAGGACTGGCTTTAATTTTTCGAAAGTGATTGAATCATTTTGAAGGGAAGGTTTCCTAGATGTCTCAAACAGTGGTTGTCGCTTACGTAGCCTGTCGGCAAAGTCTATTCTTGCTAGCAAATACAATTCTATCCCACTCTGGCAAATCCACGAAATCGTTTTTCCCATCCATTCTCGATTTACGGTGTGAATTAGCCAGAAATAAGGGTTTGGGTCGATATGTTCAGGGATTTCGTGGCATTCGAAACTACTGTTACTTAGTATTGTTGTGATTTTTTGTTGTACGGAACGTTTAAAAATTGCTACGTTGTCCGAATCTGCGAAATATGCGAATTTTCCCATGAGATGTTTTGTAATTTCGTAATAGGACGACTCTGTGGTGTAGTTTATACTGTCATTGAAACGATGAGACAGATTTTTTGCTTCAAAATACGGCTTCAAATACTCTGAATAATCATTCTTCCAGCGCTGAATATACATTACCTTAAATCCTTCTTCAATTAAATCTTTCATGGTGCTAATGATTTTGGGAGGAACGTATGTAGACACCGTACTTGTTATATTGTTTTCATAAAAGTTTCGTAGAAACATGGACAACACGCATATCCAGAGAACGATTCGTTTTAGCCCTGGTGATATACTGCTTACAGATTGGCCAATCACAATAGGAATAAGCGAAGCCAGAACTTTGAAATGGCCACGATAGCTCTCGTACGTTATACTGGCAATGAAAAGTATTGAGAGAGAAAACGAAATAAGTAGCCACACTTGTCCAGAGAAAGGTGCGACCCATATAATTTCCGTGTTTGTTTGCGCGTTGAGTTTGTTGCAGTAAACCAGAGCTTTCGAAAGGTACCTCGAAAAATATAACGTTCTTATGTAAACTAAATGTGACTGAAATTCAGTGCTTGTTCGATAATTACTGATTAAATATTGATTATTAATTTTCATTTGAGCTCGCATTCGACGCGCAAAATTTGAACTTTTATCCCACGCTTGTAATGATAAGTTATGACTCTCTGCCAAATATGCTGATGTAAGCATCTCAGTTGAACACCTAATAATAATAAGAGCTCGATTTTTTATTATTTTAGGGCAATCATAGTCCGTCTCTTCATAGGGTGTATATAAACTCGCTTGTACTTTTACTTTCCCACCATTTCGAAATAAGGCTTTGTGGAATTCAATTGGGGTATGGAGGAGGTATAAGGGATCTTTTATACCGTTGTTATATCCACCTTTAACTGTTGAAATCCCGAAACCTTTGTCTTTCACATGAAATACTAGCTTTGTGGCAGGAACATTTGTTATCCGTGGACTCATCTCCTTTTCAAAGTCACTAGTTTCAATATTTGCATTTTCTGAAACAGTGAACAAGAACAGGTTTCGTGGGGATAAGGATGAATAGCAAGATCCAAATATTGCGTTGTCAAAGCTCTTGCTAGTCCATGGTCCAATTATGATGCTGGAGGGCGATTGAAATTTTTGGCTTGAGCAGTATTTCATCGGGAGTTCGTACTTATGTAATTCGTTCAATATTACTTTTACTACAGGTACTTCAAACCCTTTGTCAGAGGAGTAGTTTTGGAAGGAGTGAATCACAAGAAGATAATCGTTCACGTGTCTTATGATATTTTGCAGTAGGAATTGAATTGCATTTGAAGAGGTTGTTTCCCAGGTCGAGGTTTCCATAATCATTGATTGTGTAGTATGTAGAAATAAAAAGACGAAAGTTGTCATGAAAGCTTGAAGATATATTGTAACCTTGTTTTCCATGTCGATGCTTTGTAAGCTGGTTGGTAAGTATCTCTTTTAATTCATTTGGCCAAAATAAAATGTTTGCGGAAATGGACTGATGTACAAGCTAAATTATAATAGTGATTAACGCAATGTTAAAATACTATATCGATTTGATGTATCAGGTTACCCCAAAAAATCCAGATATCTTTAAAATCAGCTCGAGATGGAAATAGTATGTTTTACGAAAATCTACGGACAAAAATTTAGTTTTAGTTTTGTTGCATTAAGTTGGAGATATGTCCGACGTAAGGTTCTAGAATTTCCAACTGCTAAGTTGTTCAATCCGCACAAAGCCTCGTTGCTTCGTATTTAAAATGACGGCTTAAGATTATTAGACCATGTACGATTATTAGGCCGAAAAGGATTATTTTGTATGCATAATACCCTGATCGAACAAATACTTATTGGTTTAAATTTAAGACCAACTCCTTCAATTTCTAGTGTTGCTCATCGTAGCTAAGATGTCATAGTGTATTTATTCTTGTGAAAAATTTATAGGGTACTTGATTCCATCTTTATTGTTTCGCTATAAAAGTTTTCAATTTCAATTACAAATCGATCTCATGAAGAACATGATTTTGATATCAGAAACTCTGCCATCCTTCTCATTTAAATATAGTTGTCGCCCCGTGGTGCATAACAGATATGGTTCGATAATGCGATGGTTTAGCTGTAGTGTTGATTATACTTAAATAGAATACTGTATATATACATATATATGGATATTGCATAATATCAAATACAAATAGTCAAATGTACATTCAAATGTCTAGTAACTTTTATAAACGTGTTCTGAGGTTTAAGACTGATCTAAAAACTGTTATGGTACTAAATGACTTAAAATGTACATAATAAGGTTGAACAATGTGTTAAAAAATGAACCTTCTTTAATTGAAAATTTGCACAAAAGTTGTCCCAAAAAATTTATTTTAGTCGTCTCAAAGCAAGTCATACAGATTACTCGAAATACAGTTTTATGCATACATATGTCCTCTCTGCACGGGCGTTTTTGGAAATCGTTTGGCTACATTACAAATTGAGCAAAAAATGGTATTATATTAATTGATAAATCGTATAGATAACATACAACGTAAAGTTGTGGAGGATCGTGAAGTTCCTTTGTGGATTGAGAAAATCAAGGAATTCCTCAGAAAGATCTTGCTCTTCGAATATAACTTTTGTAATAGACAAAAAGAAATTTTTAATCAGCAGTTACAGAAAAAAATTGTCACACGACTGGTGATATCAAAGATATCGAAGTTTTTTTTTGAATGTATTTCATGAAACTTAACACACACAATAATGTTCCGCGAGGAACTCAAAAAATGATAATATGCGAGTTTGACAGAAACTTTCTTCTCTGGACTGAATTAAATCATTGGGCATTTCGCTATGTTTTATAGTCGAGTTATAACCACACACTAAGCTATTTTCTCTAGTTTAATAGATGTAAGAGTGGTAATTAGCTTTTCAGTTTAATCCGCAGTTAATGGAATGAAGTGTTTGCAAACGAGTATTTCATTTGGGGAATATTTCCGAAAACGTAAGACAAAATAAGTTCACAAACTCAAGAGGATATAATAAGCATGTAAGTTTAGCAGAAACTCTGTAAGGACTGGATGACTAGGCTTTTATAGCCGAGGTGAGAGCTGAAACATGCATATGTGCAACTTGCAGGCAAAATGTAGACAAAAATTCTTCGAACATTGCAGTCGACATTGCATTTTGTATTGGAATTCCATTTCCTCGAATACAATGTCCGAATTATGCAGCTGGTAAATTATTAACCATTTGAGCCGTGAGGTTCGAATTTAAGATGGGTGGAGGGTTCATACTTCATACATATAGCTCGACGCAACATTATACAACAAAAGTTCGATATAGTGGCTACGCTTATAACGCTTCTTGGATCATAGCGTCCAAATTTTTAGTCCTTTCAAAACCTTTTAACATGTTTTCCCCATTGCCTATAGCGTCCATTGTTTATAGTGTCCGGAAAATGTGGGTCCCTTGCGGGTTCCCTTTATCGAACTTTTGCTGTAACCGTATATATGTACAAGCAAGCTTTTTCCACTTATGGGCAAATGAAGGATCAAAACGCACTGTTTAAGTGTAAGGAGAACTACAATGTGCTGTGTTTAATAAAGGTGTTATCATTTTTTAAGTCAATTCCGGGTTTAAATATTTAAATTCTCAACTGTGTTCCGTTAGATGTGAACGTCCCCTTATTACTTCTTGGAATTTTTTGAATGTTTCCAAAACAAAGGTGCTTGCACTTGCACGCAAAATTTGCACAATCTTAGATCCACCAGTTTACATGCATGACTACCTAGACTTTTACCATTTTCCTCAATACATGCAATTGATTTCTTCAGAGTTCGCCCATTATCGATTTATCCACTAACTCTTACTGAATGAAGTGAATTTTGTCCAATTTCGTCCACTGAATAGATAAAATGGATGAAATTCTCCAAAATATACGTGTATATAGGAACAGCTGATTCCTTCCACGTATCCCATTTCATCCACCAAAAATTGGGTGGACGAAACCATTTCATCCCGGATGGATTAAATTACTATCCACTGGGTAGCCGCACTCTGGAATTCCAGGAATTCAAAATAACATCACGTTGCACAATGCACCAGTAAAAAAATATGCAAATATAGATTAAAAAGCATTATATAGCAATGACTATTATTTTTTCAAACGTACATTTCCATAAAATACGATTCAGGTAACTCATTAAACCAAGTGCTTACACTTGAACTCCAAAGTAAAAACTATCAACTAAAAAAAGTTGCACCTAAATCGGATTTAAATTGCCTAAGAAAGACAAGATCAAACTTTAATTTTGGAACAATTAGGCAAATATGGAAAAATCCACACAAATTTTCCACCCCTTTTGTATCAAATAACGTAATGTGTGACAAATGTTACTGCTTTTTATAATCATTTTCTCGGAAACTTAATTTTCGAAATAACCTTCAATTAAATTTAAATGCAAACTTTAATTGCTCATAACTCGCTTCCCGGGGGTATGCCAAAGCTGTTATTTGCAGGAAACATAAACATGATAATTGCAAACATAACTTCGTTGGAACGAAGTTTGGCAAACCCCCGGAACGCGAGTTATCGCTTAATTGCCGAAACCTATATAAGCCATAATTAAGCAAGGCTAACTCGCAAAGCACACCGCCGCCCAAAAAGGTTAGTCTCCTTGAGAAAAAATCTAAAAATAGGTAGTGCACCTTTTTTTATTCTCGTCCCTGTTTCATTCATCATTATCACACCAGCAAAGCACACGAGAAAGAGAAGCGGGCAAGGGTCTGGCTGAATAGCACACGCACAAAAGATTAAGGCAAACCATCGCCATTCAGGCGCTTACTAGCCCTTGTCCTTTCCCTTTTTTGATGCATTGAGAAAATTTTGAATGGAACTTGTCTGAAATGCTCACATGAAAAAATAATAGTCCAATATGTTGCGAAAAATGTTTACTAATTCCCAAACGTAAAATAATCAACTTCTTCGACTATCTATTCAAGCATTGTTTGGAACAAATGTTCCCGACTAATATATCACAATAATAATCACGTTTGAAATTATTTAATCTCTGTTTTGACAGCCGGGTTTCGTGTCATTTTGAACTGACTCTGAACTTTTCAAAAATAGCGTTGATTAGATTGCCCCAGACAAAACCACTAATTTCGTCCTTTATCCATATATTTTCGCGCTTATAATTGAAAGCGATATTGTAAAATGGGAGGGTTGATACTTTCCCAAAAAGAGAATTTAATTTGGAATTTCTCACTTTAACAGGTAAAGAATAATTAATCTTTTGCAGAGTCGAAACAAAAATTTTATCTTTGAATTTGAATGCAGTACGGCTACAGCTAAACCTTGAAAATGCCACCAAAATAATGAGTTGCATTCCTTCTATTTAAATCAGCTAGACAAGTCTCGCGTAAACCGATATCGTAATACTTTACAAAGGTGAGTTGGAAATCGAATCGCTACGAACGTATGCATGTTCTATTTAAATCAGCTAGACAACTCTCGCGTAAACCGATATCGTAATACTTTACAAAGGTGAGTTGGAAATCGAATCGCTACGAACGTATGCATGTGACAACAGAGTAACACTTATTTTGTGGGTGAACGCCACTATCGAGACACAAACCATTTGAGAGAATTCACGTACTTAAAAGATTAACGCTTAACCTGCGTCAGGTTTGGATACCCTGTCGCCACCGACGTAAAAACATTTGTAACTAACTAGCGCTTTTTACGATATAAACTTGGCTTGTGGGCAATAAAACATTATTTATCCCGAAAGGTTGAAGGGGGTTGGAGAGTATTTGGGTCCGATGCCCGAAAATGCTGGAGAAGGTCATAAACTTTTTCCCTTTTACTTCAAAGTTTTGTGAAGATGAAGATGATAAGACTACTCGACCAGAAGGTTTGTTTTTGAAGGATCATATTCAACGCCTTCTGAAGGAGTTTTTCTCTTCTACTTGTACATGAAATGGTGAAACGAATGGCGGAGGTGTTGCATGCCATTCAATGCCTTGGCTTTGCCAGACTACCTATATGGGTTACAATGAATATTGAAGAAAAACGTAGGTACATTCGTAACTTTTTATTTACATTCCAAAAAAATCGTTAAAAATAGATTTTCCCCGAAGTAATGAAAAACATGTAGTGCATTTTATGGTTATGTTCATCATTATCAACTCCAGAATTTTCTTCAGTTTGGACTCCATTACAAGCAGTGCATAATATTATGTAATGTTGACGCGGTTAGCATGTGGGACGTTGACACCTCAGACATCCAGTTCTGGATTTTTTCTGGCAGGTATCTCCATCCAGTAGTAACTTCTGACAGTTTTTGTCATAGTGTTTTCTTTTGCTCATTACTTTCAGGAGGAGGGTAGATTATCGACTTCTCTCGGACAGGCTTGTTCTCTCTCCTTGTTCCCAGTCAGGAAACATGTGCATGAATAATTGATATGCCTTTAGTGCTGAAAAGAAACAAAGAATGAGTTAATTCAAACGAATAATGAATGTTCTGCACAAAGGTATGTAATTTACCGGCAACATCAAGTCATCCCATGAAAACCTGGCCATCGATTTGTAGGTCCTTGGCCGTGGATTAGTAGCGACCAACCATTTGATCTACTACGTCCACTCCTGCCTTCGTATCGTTGTAGTAAGCTATTATTAGCGGCCTCCCTTTGTCTTTGGGATGACTAGAGGTTTCTGGAGAATGATGCCGACTTTACATGAGAAGAACAGCTTTATCTTTTGCTCTGAAACTTGAGTAGGGTGACTTGATCACTATAAGAAGTCAGCTTCCTCAACCTCTAATTTTTCCTCCAACCACTCTTTCGGTATCTCAATTCTTCCCTTCTTGGCTGTTCCTACATAGCTTGTTTTAGCAGTAGCTAACTCGTCAATCAATTGTTTAGAAGTAAAAAGATCGTCTCCTGTGATATTGCCTTCATTGAGAACATTTTGTGTCAACTTCAGAACAACTTTTCTTCCCAGTCCTCTCTCAACTTGATCCTCTGTTTTCCCTAAATGCATGTCCATGTAAAAATATTTGCTTGCCATGATGTTAGTTACAACTATTCTTCTCATGATTAAAATTTACCTGTCATCTTACAGACGGCCACTCAAACTTTTAGGCTGTACTTGCCGTACTTACTGGGCATATAAGTTCGAAACGGACACCTACCTCGCAATTTCATCAACATTTCATCCAGTTATGAATTCGTCTGGGATGTAATACTTTTGAATTTTTTTGACAAACATATCCCAAAAGTCCCTTACTGGTTGAAGTTTATCTAAAAATGAAATCATAATCGTTTTATTTTTTCCAATTCTAGCGATTTTCTTTCTCAAATTGAAAAACTGCAGACCAACGGAACAAGGAAGTTACATAGCATTCAACTTGAATTTGCAAACACGTGAGAATTACAATTGATTAATTTGGCAATGAAACCGTTGCATACAGCCAATCCAAATTTATGTAAAAGAGTAGAAATTTCAAGCGAACTTCATAAAACTGCAGTAAATTCCTACTATTTTAAGTAAAAATTAAAATAATTTCAGCTGAAACCGGTACTTTTCACATAACCAATCCAAATTTCATGTAAACGAGGCGAGATTTTAAGTTAAGTATTCAAAGCTGAAGTGAATTCCTACTTTTCCAAATTTAAAATTAAATTTTTTCCGCAGAAATCACGTAACTTGCACATAACTATGTAATCTAAATATCTCATGTAAACGAGCAGATAAGTCAAGTACCTATCTAAAGCTGGAGGGAATTCCTAATTTTCCATATAAAACTTATGATTATTTAATTGAAGTGGGATAAGTTGCACATGCCTAATCCATAAGCATATGTAAAGGAGCAGAAATTTCAAGTGCACTTTTTAAAATTATAGAAAATTCCTACTTGGCTAAGTATAAATAAAAACCTTCAAGATAAAATCGAAGAACTTTCATTTAAATGGGCAGAAAGTGAACTTTTTTAAACTGCAGAAAATTCCTACTTGGCTAAATATAAACAAAAACAGCTGAAATCGAAGAACTTGCATATAACAAGTCTATATTTTCATGTTAACGAATAGAAATTTTATGCGAACTTTTAATAACTGCAGGGTTCCTACTTATCTACACAAACATTAAAGCCTTCCAGCTAAAATAAGAAAAATTAATACCAAGGTTATTGACAAAGAGAAGGTTTGGCAAATCACACGAAATCACTAAAACGAGCACCTCTAAAAACGTGATGTCATGATATCAGTGTGAATCAGAGATGGCTAAAACCCAGGGTTTTAACAACTAGTCGGTGGGTAAAAACAATTTTACCCATTTTTATCCAAACCCAGTGTGCAAAAACGGGAAAAAATTTAACATAGGAAGTAAATGGTAGCTGTTGGTTTTAATGTATGCAATGTTTTAATGTTGGTAGCTGTTGGGAATGTAGATTTTTTAATAACTATGCTTACGAAGACTTCATAGTAATGCAACACGAAAGAGATGATCTAATATAGACATTATGACCTTTTATACTATTATTATAGCCCGTTATAACAGATTTTCCTTCTTAAACACGGCTTGGGAGAAAGTGGGAAATGTCCAGAGTGCGACTTTGATCCATTTTCCAAGAAACTTTGATGGACGAAATGGAAATGGAAGAAATGGATGGCATGGATGAAATGGAGTGCATCTGTTTTACACATAGTCAGAAAATTAAAACACAAATAGGCTCGGTTCCATCACTAAAGGTTAGTTTTAAACGGGAACTATAATCCATGACATTATGATTGCTTGCGCGATGGTTGCAGTGATGATCTTTGAGTAAGCTTATAATGAGTATTAAGATTAAAGGTAGTAGTTTTGTACAATAAAGAGTGCTTTTGGATTTCATTATGTTGTAAAGGCCATTAAGTTCATGTATCATTAATTATTTCCGATTAAAATTAATAAATCCATTTCATCCATTGGTTGAATTTCATCCACCTTGCATTTGGTGGATAAATCCATTTCATCAGAATGGGTAAAATTACCATCCAGTGGAAACTCGCACTCTGGAAATGTCGGAAGTCAGTAGGAGAGACAATTTAATAATTACATTTCTCTACCTCCTTTTTTCAATTTTCTGTTTCTTTCAGTTCGGCTCTGCTTTTCAGGATGCAGGAGAATCTAAATAGATTTCACAAAATGGAATGTAAAGCCAGAGCCAAATGTTGTAGTGTTAACTCTGCAATAAAATAGCTAATAACCTAATGATATTTTCTCACATTGTCTTCACCTAAATGTTCTCGGGATTTTAAGAAACTGCATCAAGTTATTGCCTTGCGACAACGTAGGTACTGAGAGAAATTGCAGTTCTGAATTACCTTTTTTTTCCGCCTGACAATGGCTGGTGGTCATGGCTGGCATTGTTAACCATCCCTGGTTCTGCTCCTGCTTCAAATTTACCACAATTTTTATGCGTGTAAATTGAATCGGGAGTGATCCCGACTGCCAAAACTGCCAAATGCCAAACGTCGGGATCAAGCGAACTTTCTCCACTCAAATCCTCCCTTCAGGTGACATGACAACTTGGCACCCATGCATTCCAATCAATTAGTATGTGTTCAACATTCAGCGTTCATGTATAGGGCTTGATTGGATTTTCTGGCCTTCTTTGAGAATTACGTAATAAAGCGCTTAATGCTTTAATGCGGCTGCTTCGTACTTCCTAGTGGATAAATGGATAGAAAGCGAATTCTGCCACTATACCATTCCCATCGCGGCCCGTTATCACTTTAGAGACATAATATTACCTATGCAATGTTGCGTTCTTCTTACAAATCTTTTTATTTTTATCCATGTAAAATATCTACGGAATAGTTGAATGAAATAGGGTGTTAGTTTCATTATTTCAGAAACCCAATTGGGAGAAAACGTTCTCTTTTAACTCTTCAAAATTAATTTCCTACCTTCTGCTTCGTCTAGAAACGGAAAGTACATAATATGTTCTGTCTCAAAATTACGGAATGGCTGGGATCTAGCTACTTTACATTTGTACCAATATCTTTGAAATCTAGTTATCAGAGTTGAGATCATCAGAGAAATCATATCATCAATATCACCTTCCACGCTTCAGATAATGATTCGAAACGTTACGCATTTTTACAACTTTCCAACTGCTTTACTTCATTCTTCATTGTAGTTTTATGTGATGTGATGTAGGTCATGTTTTCATCATAATATCATGAATTCTTTCTCGTTATAACAAAATGTATCCTTATCAAACTGAAAGCGTATTACTAGAGCCGGAATGAAATCTGTTGTTTTTCATTGTGCGTTTTCAGAAGCAGTAATAAAAAAAACTAAAGTTATGAAAGGAATGCAGTGTAAGTATTGTTATGATATCATGATAATAATAATTGCATTTTCAGGGCGCATAGACATAATTTTATTTCATGAAGAGAGTGCCAACTACTAGGAGAAGTAAACTCTGCTTTCACACTTTCTCTTTTGTGCGGATCCAGGCAAAGTTTTATTACTTTGCCATTTTCTGAAGAGAAAATGCGGATTTCCATTTGAAGTGAAAGTCACTGTTGAGTTCGCCCTGGTATTCAGATATGACTCGCAGAAGGAGTAACCTGTAAACAAGAAGTACTTTGAAAGTGTATCAACATGAATGTCACGAGGGAACCGTTGGTGAAGAGTAAGTTCTATACTGACATATTATTCAGAATTGAAAATGAAAAGCTCAAACCAACTTTGGAAACAAAGCTCTCTTCCTTGTACAATTTGCACAAACAATAATTTTCCCCGGAGAAAGAAAACTTTCTCCAAGCCTACTTTGAATCATTACAGGCAATGTATTAAATAAAAACTCAAGGTGTATTATATTTCTCGATGTTAAATGAAACTAGCAGGTAGATAGTGGATTGTAGAAATCCCAACTCGAAACTAAAACTGACGCTCTTATAGTGCTAAGATAGGACGATAAAAATATAAATGCAAAAGACAATGAAATAAATGACTCAGTAAGTCCCAGAGTGCGATATTTTACAAATATTCGATGGACAAAATAAAAATGGATGAAATGGAAGAAAGTGGATGGATAGGAAGAAATGGACGATGAAATTTTTTTAGGCCAGGAAAATAAAAACATGTTCCTCTTTTGTTTGGGCAATAACTTCACAC
>JAHZNI010001982.1:0-11693 GCA_027744415.1 Seira ritae | reverse complement strand
TTTCCCTCAAAGCTTTTTAATATGACGAGAACCGGCACAATAAAAGGCCATAATAATATTTTTTCCCTGGAGAGCATGGCTACCACCTACTTTCACTTGGCAGACCGATTAAGAAACGCATTCTTCTCAAAATGTTGCGGAGAAAGAGTGACATGGAGCCGAGCTAAAGTAAATAAATCTGTGCGGAAATATTTAGAGTGAGCGAGATAAGAAAATAAATACCTATGCGGCTTACTCGGGAGAAAAAAGCGTATTTTGATGATGATGGCGATCATGATCGTGATTGCGTATTATCATGATTCATGATGGTGATGGTATGTGCGAGGTCTCTACAACATTCGTTTCTATTTAGGAATGAGTGAGTGAGTCAAGTGAAAATACTGCTTGTTTAATCTTACGCTGTCGGTGTGTCCGTCCTATATTTTTGCTTTCAATGCTTTCACTCTACTTCAGGAGCTTCAGCTTCAGAAAGAGGATAAAGCTTCAGGACGGCTTCATGGGGAAACCGTTAAAATAGTATTAAATATTCCTATCTAAACGAATAGAGGAGAGCTAGACTTTTAAGGAAATCTTAAATCCTCTAAAAATAATATCTGTTAATTAAAATCAATGAAAATATTTATGAATTTTTAAAAACCACAAAGATTTTTGGTAACTTAAACAATGTTAGTAACCATGTCCTGGCTGATTTTTCAATCAATGATGGTGAGGTTTTTTATTTGTTAGGCCAATCCAAGAAATATTTCATGTACATATTCATATACTTCGTAAGTATTTATTACTCTTGTCATCCGTTTGGAGTGCCTTAGAGAAGCATTGATTTCCACAATTCTCAGTATTGTTTTGCCGTCATCACCCTTGCTACGTGGAGTGTATTCATAATATGATTTTTTGCATGTGTTTACGTGCATGCATCCAAAAAGTCGTAAGTCATTAAGCAAGTCGTACAGTCGTTGACGGTTAACATTTTATTGTTGCATACTTTCAGACTTTTCTTTGATTAGGTAGATGAACACAACGATACCCATAGTCCATTGCCATTTTTCTATAGCACGGATGGAATGCAAATGTCGAGTCAAAGGCTAAAAGGCGTAAAATAAATGGGAATGCGAAGCAAACATTTTTCTGGCCTGGAGTCACAAGCCAAGGCAGTTTTAGCACCTAGTACTTTATAGTTTCCATAGGTAAATTTTTATCAATTACTCTGATTTGATTTATGCAGGCTTCAGGTATCAGGTATGTATTTCCTCCTATCATCTATTCAAAATTAAATTTACTGACTTATTTGAAATGAAAATTTTGATGATGGCAAGAGCTATACAAAGTTAGACATTTGCTACGAGTGATTTATCGTTGAAGAAAGTTAGCCTATATTCTCAAACTCGAATGCGTTTTCAATTTCCATCCTTCTGTAATGCACATAAGCCTGATAAAAGTACAAACAAACTTGCGTAACGAATAACGCACGTTATACACGTGCAGTACTTTTCTATGCACTACTGAACATATTTATGTATCTACGTAAGTGATCATAACTAATAATTAATTTCTTATGGATGCAGACTTTTCCCTGAATCAATTTCTATTATTAAATTTGCTGCAATTAGGTCTATAAATTGATTAATTTAGTAAGTACACACTGACGTTTTTCGAACAGTTGGCTCTTTTCAGGAGGTTTTGAACCCCTGTATCGGGAACACATTATATTGGTAGCTTGATGTATCTTATATGGCGACGACGGCAACAGTGATGATGATGAAGTCACATTTCTATCCACGAGAAATGAGTGGAGAACGGTAGGCTTGTTTCCAGAATTAAGATCAAATTTATTTTCCGTGTTATGAGCTGATGACGTTCTCATTAAAAACGAAACAGTCTAACAAAATGCCAATGGTGAATATTCTATTTTTGTTTTCATACAATGGTTCCCAAATGTTTCAACGCGTCCACATATTAGGATTTAGTTTAGTATTGGTCGGATTAGTCCAGACTAATGAAACGAATTCGACTGTATTGTTTTGTATTGATTGTATTTTAACAAAAAAGATGCGAATATCTATTAAATACTTTACTCGCTTCTATGATTGGAATTTAAAATTTTAATGATGCGAAAATAAAAATGAAAATATGTTTCAGGTAAACAAGAATACATGAACAAAAAGTCCTCGAGTGTTTCATTCCATTCATTTACTCATATCAATCGAATAATATGTATTTGCGATTTGTCAATCTATTAATTAAGAATTGCGTAATAAGCAGACTCACAATGCTAAGCAAGCTCCATCCGCATGCATATAATTTACTATGAGAGGTAAACTTCATTCATCAATATGCAATCATCGCCTTTAACGCGTGTATGTAGGTAAATTCACGAATGCCTTGCAACCTTTTTGCAGTCTTTGCTATTCGAATTTTTAACCATCTATTTTCAATTTCCCAATTATATTTTTACCTGTCCAATCCAATCTCGGATGGATCATTTCCTTAATTACTTACTAGGCTTTTCGGTACTAAATCAGGAAAGGCTTTGGGTCGAGTTCAAATTGTCCAAATCAAACATACGGATAGGACAAATGACAGTGCACAAGATGTTTTGATTGAGTTTTTTGCATAATATGCTCATTTCATACATGCATTATGGTTTATCAAGAGACACAAAATGGTTTTGTTTTATTTTTGCAAATATCAAACCGAAGACTAAACCCTAAAATAGTAGATAAATTATGTAACAGGAAACTTGCTCACAAGTTCAAGGTTTTTAATGAGAAAATGACTTTCTTTGATCCTTTAATTTAAATCTCAATTGAATCTTCAAATCACTTTTTTATTTAAATCGCTAAATCCAAAGGATATTATTAAGTAGGCATCTTAATGATGTGTTTGTTCGATTTGCGAAATAACATTCATTATTCATAATCATAATATTGATAATGTTCGTAAAAAATTCTTCCAAATCAATGAACGAGCTAATTTTGTTTTTCAAAGTCGTATGAAATTTTTCACGCATAAATAGAATGGTATAGAATCATCATTATTGTATAAAATTGACTGCAAATTTAAGACTTACATGCAATGGGTGACAGTTAAAGAAACTCCCGTGAGGCTCGTTAGCTGGCGATGTCTCTGCAACAAGAAGATCTCTTTTTACTGGTTACTCATATAAAATAATAATTGTAACACATTCATGTTTTATGTAAATTATTAATGCTTATGGAATGAAATAAGTTTCTCAGGCTTTATCAGTTCAGTTTTCTTTTCGTTTAACTTATTTTTTGGCACATGTAAGTACAAGCCAATTCTGGAGAAATGTAATAGATTTATGTATGTCATGTCGTACTGTATTCAGTATTTTCTCGCACGTAGACTTATTTTAGTACATACATTTAAACAATATAATGCATGACTTCAGATCAGATGAGACCGAAACAATAAAAGTATCATTAAGTGGTTTTTCCAGGAACTTACATGTTTTCCAATACTAGTTCCGCCACATCCTTCGTTCGAAATTGATTTGAGAGATTCCGGTAGAACTGATTAACTTTGAATTAATTGCTCAACCTTGACTTAATCAAATGTCAAAACACTTGTACTATATCATGGTATGATTGAAAAATATTATCTATAGTGGGATCTTACAACTTTAATTGCTGCTTCAATGAGGTCTAGTATACCCGTGAGAACTATAATATTGCTTATTGACTTGAGGAACTTGAACTTTAAGACAGCATTATTTTCCTGCACAAATTACTACTTTGTACCATCAAAGACTATTACAGGGAATAAGTAAATTACACACACTGTGTCACTGAACTGACCACAGACAATATATTTTTTATTTTATTTTTTTTCGTATAAAAGAAATTATGCGTTGAAGCAGAAAAAAGAAGGAAAACTTGTCAAGCGACAAAAAATCTTCGTGTGAGTCTGTGGATCCTCTATTAAATCGTGTAAGCGTACACCTTAGATTGCCGATCTCTTTCTCTTGCTGTTGATGCTGCTATTATTATTACCATGCATACATACAATATTATTTCTAAGTATTATTGTTTGTTTGCACTTTTTGCGATTCCCAGTACTATTATTTTGCTGAGTGGTATGTAATGCGAAGAAAAAATGTGATGAAGCGCACAAGTCGATGAATACAAAAAAAATTCTAGTGCACAAACAAATGAATGTTTCTGCTGTTGTTGTGCCGCTGATGTCGATGGAAATTGAAGAAACACGGGACAAAACAAGAACGTCTAGTTATCTATTATGTAATTGTACAGGTAATAATGATGCTATTCAGTCAGTCATTCTCATTCTATTCTCAAAAAGTCAGGTAAATTTTTTGCTTCGCTCATGTAAGATAATTCAGGTAGAGAGAAAAAATTTCCTGTAGCATAGATTTTTTACTGTAATCACAGTAATCAGTAATATCAGTACAAATCCCCGTGTTTTTTAGTACGGCACAAGTCAGCACTTTCTTAATGCTTTAGCAGTAGGATGATGATTACTGTAATCAAATGTGTTCATCTCTTAACAAGGTATTTTCCTCGCCGAAACAAATGATCTTGTTTGTTCTATCTCTTGGAAAGGATGATATTATAATTTTTTCTTTGATGCTGGACTTTATCACTGAGACGCACGTTTAACTAGAGCGTGAAAGTGAAATGTAACAAAAACACTAAAATTGTCTTGGATCAATTTCGAGAGTTTTTTTTGTAGATGAGTCTGATGTATTATTATTATGTTTCTAAAAAAATCTTTGACTTTTTCTTGTCGTCTCCTTTCTTTTTGAGAAGGGTTCCCTACAACTGCAGTAGTTGTTGCTGATCTTCATTATCATCATCACATCACAGCTTAAATTCACATCTATCTTTTCTGTAACTTTTACGACGCTACGATGTGTGTGTGTGTACATACGTTCCCATTTGTAGCTTGCATGAGAACGCTACAAGAAAAGTCTGTTCCGGACACGAGACTGTGTGAGTCGTTATATTGGGATACCTAGACAAAATCCTCTCATTACAAAAAAGCCTTATGAAATGAAGTACACACATCATCAACATCCCTTTTTCTCCAAAAACAGAGTGAACCCAAGCATCACTACCAATATACCACCATGCTCCGCACCAGTTTTGTGGCTACTGTCACAACAATATAATAATAATATACATTTCAGTAACACTGTAGAAAGATATAATATTGTGGTGTGTGTCTTCTTTTTTCTAAAATGGATGGTGAAAACAGGCAAGGATCCTCATCAAATCCGCATCTTCTGTTTCCAAAGTAGGTCTAAAAAACGAAAACATCGCATTCATCTGTCATTTCCTCGACAATTTTCTTTTCTTTAGTAACGCATTTTTAAGACGAGTTTATTGCTTTTCCACATTAAAAATCTAATATGTACATACATCGTACTACTAGTATGACCTATACGCAACTACCTTTTCTTCTGAACGCTTATGTCGTTTTACGAAAAGGAATTCCTTTGAAATGGGAGCATGTAATAGCGACATTTATCCAGGTTTCCCCTCATCGTAATATGAAGATAGTACATATATAATATGCCGACGGAAGAAGAGGCAATACCAATTCTCTAAGCATATATGTAAAGGAGTCTTATGTTCATTTTTCTAGCAGCATCAAAAATGGGAGAAGAACAATCCACGTATCCCTTTTTTATTCTGATCAAATTCAAGCAAGATGTATTTTGAATGTGTATGTTCATGCTAACTTTTTCAAATGCGTTGTACAGATACATATTATGCTCTTTTCAAACACGAGGAAAAGCTCTGGTTGTGTTGAATGCGAGCCCTTTTACATGCGTGCATTAGTATTGTATTGTTGAAGTGAAGGGGGAGAAAATGCTTGGAGGACTGCATGTCATCATATAGTATGTATGTATATTATGCTTGTTGTATGTCTTACAATGAACTGGGCTTGGGATGCATCGCATTGCCTTCGCCAAACTAGTGCGATTAGGAAACTATGAATGGGTAGCTTATTCGTGCATTTTTTTGTATGAGGCTTGTCTTGTTCCACTTCCCTTAAGTTCGAGTGAGCTGGAGAAAGAGGCTTGAAAAGGAGTGCTTGATTTCGACGCTGTTGCGTTACCATAATGTAGTAGTATTACCTTACCCCATCTGTCTCATATGTTACACATTTTACTTCCATGATGTACGTTAGCTCACAGAGCAGAACTAGCTCACACGAGAGAAGGGTTCAACAAATGCCTTGGAACAACCTACCTAAGCCTAATACAATATTATCATAGAAGCCACAAAAAACGCTATCTCTGAGCGAGAGAAAGATCGCCCCGTTTCTTTATAGGAGAAATGCTCCTCGCTCACTTATCGAAATGGAAAAAGGCATCAACATGAGTATCGTAGTTACATCACTTTACTTTTATGCTAGAGCTTCTCTTTACTCCTTTCTCTTTCGGAGTCAAGCCAGTAGGAGGAAAAAGCCATGTACATTCTCTGATATCAGTTGGTTACCTTTCAAAAAATTTACTCCATCATTAATAGTGCAACGCTGGAAAAGGCCAGAGTAGGCCAAATTCACCGTTGGACTTTCTCTTCCTCTGCTCTAAAACCAGATGTAGAAACTATTTAGAAAGTCTACGAAATATAAGTGTTTTTAGTTGTTAGTAAAATCCTTGCATATAATGCTCTAGGCCACAAACTAATTTCTCCATTGGAATTGAATTACCCATGAAATAGCAGCGTGATGCAAACAAGCAAGAGCATTTGCTTGTCAAAATGTATGTATGCATGTACATGTTGGCAAATTTTCTTTGTATGCCATGCAATGCATATCTACTAGTTCAGATGATCATGCTTTCTCAGCACACACGGAGGACGAATGACGAGCTGCTAGGAGTTCATTATTTATTGTAGATTTATGGGCTATCCCGTTTGAATTTCTATCTCGGGGAATTCATCTTTTCGACATACTTGATGGAAATTGTGGAAATAATCCCAAACTGCATGGTAGGTAGTAAAATAATACTGAAACCATATGCATAATGCATGGCATATGCATGTGTTGGCTGCGCTCTAGATTCATATCATATCTTATCTTCCCATTTCTTACTTACATACATGATCTACAAAATAAAAAGAGACCATTTTTGTTTGGAAATCCACTTTATTTACGAATTCTGCTGATTTCCTCAATAAGATGAGAATACGATAAGCAAACAACTTTCGTCCTCATATAAATCTGATTTTTTATCAGTTATTTGATGATCAAAAATTAAGATGAAATCGATTTTTACCGTATCCAGAACTATGATGGAGCATCCTTTCTTCTGAAGCACTTAAATATAATCGGAAATGCCGTCACTTTATTTACGAATTCTGCTGATTTCCTCAATAAGATGAGAATACGATAAGCAAACAACTTTCGTCCTCATATAAATCAGTATTTGTACACGGTAGAATCGTAAAGCGTGAGGCAGCCATCGGAAAACTTTTCCCATCTTTGAAGTAAGTAGGGAAAGCCCATTTTGTGTTGAAAAAGTCAGACATAAAACGCAAAGGTCGAAAAACATTTCAATAAACTTTAGCAGTTCACATGATCATGATCGCGACTGAAAACGAGGAGCGAGAGGGAAAATCTTATGAAACTGCTATCACGATATCGCCTCAGAAACCATTTTTAACACAAAGTTGGAATTTTCACTTGGGAATTAAATTTTTTGGAACGATACGATCTTTACGCACACATTACTTTGTACTTTTACATACCTGATTCAATTTATGATTTTATCGGTACTATATTGCATTTATAAAGAAGAAGTTTGGGTAAGTCAGACATTATGGTTCTTGAGACGCACGGTCGCCTGTATTATTATTTGGCATGCAGCTTACAGGTATTTCATACTTTCTCTTTTCCTTCAGAAGCTACACACACCAATGAGACGACTCTTGTCAGTATTCCCATACAGGTTAGGGCCCTCCGACTTAATTTTTGATGAGACAGCGACATGAAAAAACCTTCCATGTTCCCTTCCTTTGTCGTTTTATTGTATTTTCATCCTGTGAACATTATATTAGTTTTCTGATTTTTTATCAGTTATTTGATGATCAAAAATTAAGATGAAATCGATTTTTACCGTATCCAGAACTATGATGGAGCATCCTTTCTTCTGAAGCACTTAAATATAATCGGAAATGCCGTCAAGACAGCGATCTGTCCTGTCATGTTTCGTTTCATACATAATTCTATCCCTTTAACTTCCTCTTACTGATACCATAATCACTCAAGATTAAAAAATGAGAAAATCAGAAAATTTTCAAAAAAAATGTAATATAGGCAAATTATTTTCTATCTGCATGGAATTTCATACTTTTTACCTTTGCTCCGCAGATCGATTCGTGCTTTTACATAAGCACGTCATTCTTTAAAACAAATGTTTGCTTGTCAAGTATCATTTTTAGAAGCTTATGAGCACGCGTAAACTGAAAAACCGTTGCCATGGAGCATATTATGAAACAACAAAAACAAGAGCTTGACCAAGAACAAGAGTCACATGAAAATTACTTTGACAAGAAAAAGCATTAAATCACATCAGTTTTTCCAGTACTACGGGAAACTCCAGTCGGAAATTGTCCAGTATTAAGATTTAAAAATGTTTGCCTATTTAAGTAAAAAGGTGAGAGAAAATGAATATTTTTTTTGAATTTTCTAAAGAATACCGAGCTCTTTTAATCCAAAAGTCCTTGCATAATTTTAATCCGCACAGCTTGAGATGCCTCAAGGGGCAAATGTTCGGTGTGTGGCATGGAGCTCTGAAGATAACTTTTTAGCTTGTGGTTGCGAGAATGGCATGCTAAAAGTTTTGAAAATTGAATCAACTCCAGCTTCTAACGGAGAAAGTAATACGAATCGAGGAATGCTCGCTGCTCCATCCAACATCGCCATGAATCAGACGCTCGAAGGTCACTCATCAAATATTCAGGTTATTGCCTGGAATAACGTGCATCAAAAGCTAACTACAAGTGATGCAAAAGGTAAGTACGTTTGCTAAAATTGAAGGAAAAAAGAGAAAAGAAAGTGGAATAAGAATACTAAGAATATGAGATGTGTTTCGAATTAACAAAGTTTATCTAACCACGCAAGTGATTTTCCGAATAGGTCTAATAATCGTATGGATGCTGTACAAGGGAACCTGGTATGAGGAGATGGTTAATAATCGTAATCGCTCTACTGTGCGTGGCTTGGCATGGTCGCATGATGGCAATAAGATTTGCATTGTTTATGAAGACGGTAGGTTCTCTTCTCCAAAATAACAGATAGATGGGTCGTAATTTTAACTGTCTTGTCTTGTTTGAGCACTGTTTTATTGATCACCTTCGCTTTTCTTCTTCCTCTTCAATTTCTGAGAGCATGAAATTCTTTTCGTAAAGGTGGAGTGATCGTGGGTTCGGCGGATGGAAATCGTTTGTGGGGAAAGGATATTAAAGCCTCAGTACTCACTGGGGTAACTTGGTCTGCGGATACAAAGATGGTACTTTTCACTTTAAGCAGTGGCGAGGTACATGTTTACGACTCTGAAGGAAATTTCATGGTAAGGCCAGGGTGAAACGATGGGAAATGCTAATGGCATGAGAGTGAGCTGGATGTAGACAGTAAAAACTGTTTTCTATCATTTATCAATGTTCCAGTCGAAGATGAATCTAGAGCGTTGGCCAAAATTTGACAGCGGAGATGAAAGCGAGCCAATTGTGGCTGTTCGTTGGAAAACATCAAAAACGTGTAGCGAAGTAGAGACTCCTTGTTTGGCTGTGATATGGAAGGCTAGTTCCATGACCCTCACTAGAGGAGTAAACGATGAAAGTAATTGCGTTATTTCATAATTATTGTTCATTTCATAGGCAAAAAACAAATTTTGATGCGTTACTTTCCCCTTTTTTGCATACTTGAACTTTATTCAAAGATCCCATCATTGTGGATACTAGACTGATGGCAACTTGTGGCGATTGGAGCCCTAATGGCATGTATGTTGCTGTGGGAGGTCAACCTACCTCAATTGGTCATTCAAAGCCTGGTTCGGAAGTTGATCAAGTCAACATTTTTGACCAAATGGGCAAGGTAAACTCTCACTTTCTTTCATTAAAATATATCAGCTTTTGTCATCATTGTTAAATTAACTGGTGTAATAAAATAGCTTCTTCAACAAATAAAAATTCCTGGCTCCCCAGTAGCCTCGTTATCATGGGACTATCTTTCATTAAGACTAGCCATAGGAGCGGGGGCTCACGTTTACTTTGCCAATTTGCGCCCTCAGTATAAGTACTCCTTCTTTGGAACCAATACCGTTGCATACGCTTTCGTGAGAAGTGATGGATCAAATCATGTTGGTTTTTGGGATACGAAAAAGGTGATAACATAGAATGCCTTTAAAATTGCAGTCCATTTGTATGAGTACTTAACAATTAACAAGTGCTTCACAATGGCCACTCGTTTCAGTTGACAACTCAGGAGATACCAGGTCAAATATTGGATGTAAAGGGAGATGACGACTACTTTGCCATTTTGTCTGTGAACAACTCTGGCATTTACAATGTTTCTGTTTTAAATGCCGTGGGAGCTCCAGTGGACGGTATCATTTGATTTGTTTGATAGTTTTTAACAAATCTTCTGCATATCAGAACTTGAGAATTTATTCATTTTTTTTATGTAATTAGCTCTAAGCATCATGACTATAGAACCGTTTACGATTGCTTTAACGCAGTCTTCCTTGGTATGTCTGGCCCCAAACGCGGTACTGCTTTGGAAATATCAACTTGCAACGTCGCAATCAATGGTTATAACAGATATTGGATCGAAACGAAGGGAACGGACTTTTCACATTGATGAAAGTCCTAAGTTTCAAATCGACAATTCTGACTTGGCTGATAAAGATGCAAGAATACATGAAAATTCGATTTTTTTTGACAAAGATTTGGCCAATATTTTTTTTATCTAACTATATTTTTTCATGTTCAGTTATCAAGTCAGGACCTAACTGCCCAGGTAAGTGTAAAGCACATTTGTACATACCTTTACTTGAAGGGCAAAACAATATTATGCATACAAAAATGACAAAATCTTCCGCGTAAAACTTTTAGAGGACTAAGGATCCTACCATTTGCTGTGACGCAAGACCAGATCTTTTAGTTGTCGCTCGTGAATCGGGTCGTCTCCAACTATATTCCCTACCTCATGGAGCCTTGCTCAGTGTTCTGGACATTGCAGTAGAGGTCGAACAATTGACCAAATATTTAATTTAATCCTTCATTTAAAACCACATTAAAAATACCCGACTGGATTTGTGTGTTTGTAATCTAAAATGCAGATGGGAATCAGACCACAAAAAATATACTTAAACTGCGATTCCTTACAATTAGCCATGTTAGACAATAGCGGTCATTTAAGTATCTGTTCGTTGAGTACAACAACTCTAAAGACATCATCAATCCGGAAATATGACAGGAAAGACATTTGGAATTTGCTATGGGCCAAGGATAATCCCAGTTTACTTTGTGTCATGGAAAAAACAAGAATGTAACTTTTTATCCATCTCATTTTTTTGAAAGCCGACGGTATTGATTACTTATATGGATATCTGTGATCAAGTTTTGATGCATATTTTAGGTATGTTATGAAAAATAACGAAGTAGAAGAGCCTGTTATTAGCTCTGGATATTTGGCTTACTTCA
>JAHZNI010001981.1:0-13183 GCA_027744415.1 Seira ritae | reverse complement strand
CTTTACGCATGTAACGCATCATCTGAAAATTTTGTGAAATCAGTTGTTCATACGAACATGTCAAACTATGTGCGCTTAGATCATCCAAGAAAAGAAATGGCGTACAAACTTAACAATATATTTTGTTGTTTTGTCTACCGTTGCTTTGTTGTTGTCGTCGGTACGTGTGGTGGTGGTGGTGGTGGTGGTAGTAGCTGACTGACGAGAAAACCGGAAGTTCTTGGAAATCAACTCCGACTGCCATAATTTTGCCATTGTCATGACTATAATGATAGCTTTGTGTTAGCGTTGCAGTACCTTCTTCCCTAAGAGGGTCGATGCAGAAAATTCTTTGCAACATCACGATTGTTTCAGGTTATCCCATTCGGTTATTTTAAGTACAAATCACTTTTACGTCACAGTCACCACAAGTAGCAAGTAGCCCATCAATTCGTTATTTAATCATGCGTATATCTGTTTGTATTAATCTTTTTGCCATTTATCATTATGCTGCTGGCGCCTTTGACATCAAAAAAATCTCACGAGACTACTAAAAAAGCTACTAACTTTTACATAAGACGTCCTCATCTTGTGTAGAATGACTGAAACAATTGATGTGGAATCTTGCATGCCACCGGAAGCGGGGAGTACATTGCATTCAACATCGACGACACGCGTTCAAAGCGCTGACGATAATCACTATCAGTCATGTACTAACGCTAACAGAGATGCATTGGGGGAGAACAACAATAATAAAAATGCATCCTCTCCATTGGCGAAAATTCCAGAAGAAGGGAATATGCATGCCAGTATTGTATCGCAGGGTGAGACCGAAAACTGCCCTACTGATAATGCCCCTTCAGTTCCTGTTCCCCAATCAGTGAGTGGGGGACAAGGACAAGAAGATGGCAGGTCTGAAAGAAATAATGCGCCGAGAACACGATTCGAATTCCAGAAGAATTACCCAATAAACAGGTCATCGAGAAAGTTCAAACGACAAGAAGTCCAAGGCTTATGTTGTTTATCGATAGAGATTGTAAGACTAACTATGATAATACTAATCATGCTAACATGAACAATTAGGAAAAGTTTCAGTTTGCCCCATCTGTTGTATCTAATTTAGATATGTCTTGTGGCATTGGCTGTACTCAGTCTTCACGGGATGGGATATTTTGGAGACTTGGGAAACGATGGACATGTCCCTCATACCTTTAGCTGGAAAATTTTACGCGAATTTTTCACTTATGAAGAAGTTGGGTCAAATACCAAAGAGTGTATGCGTCCTAGAGAAATTGCGAGAAGACCAACGAGGAAAAACTATTTTACGGGGATAAATGAGGATGACATTGATTATGATGCAGAAGTAAACGACAATAATGATCGAGAATTCTTTGAAATTCTATCACCTCAACAAGAAAATAACTTACGTTTTGGAGTCGAAAAATCCGATAAGGACTGCGACTTCACAAAAACACGACAGTCTACCGAATGGCTCCTGAAAATGCTTTCTGCGAACTTCATGGCTGTGATAAATACAATTACTTCTGGTATATTCTTTGCTTCATTGGCCGTTAGGAGACGGAAGGGGCTACAAGTTATTGTGAGATTCATAAATGTGTTTAACAGTGTCTTAAATATTGAAAAAAATAATTATGCTAAGTTCCTAATTTATTCGCTTCAGCTACTCATCCCATCCTTTCTCTGCTTTTTCATGAGCATTTTCCAACAAATACCGACGACATTTCACTACAACTACGTCAATTTGTTAATTCGCGATGAAATGCGTGCTGCTCTCAGTGAGTGCCTATACGGTCCTAGCCTTTGAGAATCGAAACTGATGCACAATTTTTGTTTACGCGAAAAATTAATTTCATTTGACTTTCATTTACATTTATGTAGCACAGAGTTCGTCCCCCTATTACGGCATTCCAGTGCTGGAAGAAACTCAGATGCATGTAGGTAAATCTATATTACCAGATTTTGACACATTGAGACTAACCGCAACGAACTATTTCCACCACATATCGCACATTGACATGCTATGATCAACATAAATGTAAATGCCCATTATATTGTCTATTAAACCAATTAATTGATTAAATGAATGGTACAGATGCAGTGCTGTGGGATTGAGCACCCATCCTCATGGGAGCGCGTGCGTGAAGGTCGTCATGATGGCTCTTACCCAGGGTCATGCTGTAACACCACTGTGAGTTGATGTGCAATTTTTTGAAATCGGCAATCATTCTTTTCATCATGTTATGATTGAATTACACAGGCACATGACTGTGGTGGCAAATCAACAATCCCTAAAAGTAAGGTTTGGTCGGTAGGATGCTATCACATTGTATATGACAGGGTCCATACGTACGAAAGGTGGACTTTATTTATTTTGGGATTCAAAATTATCGCTGAAGTGAGCAGAATTACTTAAAAGTATGAAGCTATAGCCTGTAAATATTTTCATGCGATGGTGACATTGATATTGATAGGTGGGAATCTTTTGCGCATTGTCGGATCTTACAAGATATGATTACCCACCGCCCGAAGTGATCGAGAATTCGAGATGTGATTATCGAGACTATGTAATTAAATGTAAAGGAATAGCTCGGATAAAAGGCGTGACAAAAGATGGTCGGATAGTTGTTGCGACAGGGCTTTGGCTTACTTGGAGACTTGTCCCTTCTAGAGTTGACTTGGTCAATGGACTTTTATTGCATTTAAAGAATGACTTGAACCAAATTAAGGGCTCTGTTGAAATTTTGAAACGACACAATTTATCCACTTTCCTCAATGAGGACATACAAGTAGATTTGACGCGAAAAAATAGAGGAATTTTTGTATTCACTTTAACATGATTTGATCTAACGGCAATAAAACGACAATTACATATCATTCATGCTTGAGTCTTGCTAAACCATTATTATTTGTCATTGGAACCTTCTATAGAGTTCTAAAGCAATTATTATTATCAAAATATTTAGGTACCAATTTCTCTGGATTAATCTATTTTATCCACGTAACAAGTTAACTTCAAAATATTTCCGGCCGGGGCACATTGAGATCAGAATGTCTTGCACGTGCTACCTGTAATTTTTTACGGGATAGTCAATTAATTCCTATTCGATAATGTAGACCAAATACAATTATTATTATTGTTATGTGCTTCAGGTTCAGACTAGAAGCGAATTATCACAGCAATCCATGGGATTTGAGCTGTCATATTATGTGCATATTTAAATCTGATACTTTGGCACTGACTACTGTGTTGTAAATGAGAATTTCCCGTTGATTGACGTTTTGGTGTCTGCTTCTAAATATAATCTTAACACCAAAGTGTAAAAGATACTCTTATTTCCGCAAAATTCATATTATGCGTGACATGCTGACTTATGTGTGCCCGTCAAGTATTTAAGTCAGAAATTCTCCAATAAATAGACAGTCATTCTTTGACGTTTTACAGTCATGAGTTTTAGTGCTTGAGGTGAGAATCAATCTCAATCGGTTCAGGTGGAAAGTTTCAACGATTGACCCAGATCAGATTTCATTTAAAATTTAGGCTCAATAATCGGAAGTAATATGGCTCAGTATTGGTTAGGAATTGTTTTAGCAAGTGTAATAATATATTTAATTGAACAGTTAGATGCAGGTTCAATCAGGAATTACAGCATTGATGACAACTGCCGTAAGCTTATAATCATGATCCACTTTGATTTAAAAATAAGTATGTCCATTTGTTTACTTATATAAAAATAATTTCTTTGTCTAGCGTTTGAAGTGATTATCTATGATATTCGTGTATCTGACTGCGACAAACTTCCTTGCAGAATTCAGCGAGAAAAATGGTACACTGTTGAGGGAGAGTTTGGAGTTTGTAAGATTTTGTTTTAACCCAAAATTATAATTAGCTTCCATTTACCGACCGCCATTGAAATGCTTTTTTCACTTTTGGGAATCGTAGTAAGGAACGTTAGCAATCCTATCCTGAAATGCAGTTCGGTGTATCTTGGAAAACACATTGACTTACCTGGGCATGGTGGTTGTGACAATTTGAAAAATGGATCATGTCCCATGATTGTGGGACAGAGATACATCACAACTACTACTTGGAAGGTGCCTTACTACGTTCCGCCGGTGAGCTTCAAGTGTTAATTGTTTTTGACAATTTGAAAAATGGATCATGTCCCATGATTGTGGGACAGAGATACATCACAACTACTACTTGGAAGGTGCCTTACTACGTTCCGCCGGTGAGCTTCAAGTGCTAATTTTTTTTACATGAATAATAAGCTGCAATTTTGAAACAATTTTAGTTATGCAGCTACGCACGTAATATTTTGTTTCAGATGAAATACACGGTTTATTGCAGTCTTGTTGACGATAATGATCAAAATATGATGTGCGGATGGGGTTCGGGTCATGTCGTATGAGATGTCAGAATTTCAAGAACATTGAGTTGACCGAAATGAAGAAAATAAATTTGGAATTGAGTATTAGAAAGCTGAGTATGTATGAAAAGAATATAATTTATTGAAACATGAATCTTTTTTATCTAAAACATTTTATTGTGAACCGCATTCCTTAGTTCCTACATTTAAATAAAGCATTTTTCACATTTAACTATAAACTATAACTATCATTTCTGTCTTGATCACCAACTTGTTTCTCGACTCCCAGACGAAACTGCAGTATCACCAAAATGTAAGTTGTCACATTTGTGGCTGCAGCAGCAATAAAGCCTAAACCAATATTGGTAATATTACATCCAGTAAGTACGACTCGATGACGTGCCTGATTCTGAAACAACGACAACTGCAACCGGTGAAACAAAACACACCAATATACAGACACATCATAATTATTCCTTGGGTACAGCTCATCCTTTGAGCTAATAAATTAATTATCTTGTTTACCTGGTACTTTGTTTCGCAATCTAGATGGGATAAAGCACACCTGCCAATGACTTGAGATGGTGCCTCCGACTGTTTTACACATAAAAAAGCAATGAATTAATTGTCTCATGCTACTATTTTGGTTTATTCGATGTAGGTACATGATAATACTCTTTATTTATTGTTGTAATGTTAATGTTGAATGCATCTCGACTCACGGCATTAGTTATCATTTGACCCGGAAGTAAAATCAAGGTTAAGCAAAAACATCCGAACCACCCATGAAACGCCCAAATCACCAGAAATTTAGCAATTTGCGTTGTTTCTTTTTTCTCAATTGCCCCCGAGTACAGGGCGACGGAGTATAGTGCACTTGTAATGGAAATAACAGAGGAAATTGATACAGCCAACACAGAAAGTCCAAAGCATTGACTAATTAGTCTGCAACAGCGACTCAAATCTTCATACGTCATGCGCAAATTTTCGATGAGGTGTTGCCGGGCTAATCCTGCAGATTTAGTGTTGGACTCATCTCGTAAAATCCCCTCTAGTTGGTCCTCAATTTCCTCGAAGAAAATGTAAATAATTATGCACAATGTTCCAAATAAAATTGCTGCGCCTTGCTGAACAAAGTCAATCATGCCATAGAATAGCTTTTGTAGGAATAAAAAGAAACTACTCAAAGGACATGGAGGCTTTCCAACCACCACAGCATTTGCATCAGGATGAGTCTCATCAAAGCATCCTTTGAACACGAGGTGAAAGAAAGAAATTGTATGGCAAACAGACAAAAACAGGGTAATAGATACTGCACCAAAAACGAATACTTGAAGAAAACGAAGACGTCGACTAAATTTACTTGTCCTCTTCTTTGTGTGATCGTGATCATGGTGGTGAACTATAGAGTTTCCGAATTTCCAAACGTCTGTTCCAGTATTTGAATTAGAAGTACATTGGTGATCCAAGCTGTTCTGAAGTACAGCTGCCCCGATAATGTAGTCTTCGCATGGCGTAGGAGGTCGATGAATTTCCGCAGGGACCTTCGCGGCTGCATTGCACGTTGAGTCGCAGCAAGTGTCTCCACTAACCCCACGGCTTAGATTTTTCAGAACGTTCAATAGGAGCTTCCAAATCTCGCAAAGTTTTCCACGCTGAAGTAGAGAATTGATCAAAATCAGATCACATTGAACGTAAAGGGATAGCGTTTGAGTTCCAAACGTGTACAAATCTGTCCCGTCGAAATAAACTTGTAGGACTTGGCGAATCTTAAAGATCATATATACTGTCACTCCGATGAAGGAAACCAACAGCAGAATATTGATCAGGAAAGGGAAAGATTTCCAATGGGATGTGATGAAGCACCTTGGAGCTTTTATTAATGAACCGCAGACATCTGGTTCAGATTTTGTGGTAATGTTGTCCACGCGAGATTGATGAACGCCACAAGTACCGTTTTGAAATTTAAATCCTGAGAACTTTAGCTTGGAAATTGGAGATTTCTTTCGAGTAGATGCNTTGAAATTTAAATCCTGAGAACTTTAGCTTGGAAATTGGAGATTTCTTTCGAGTAGATGCGTTTAAAGAAATGGGCGAAACTCCGAAAAGTTGACAATATCGAAGAACTGGAGTCACTGCTTCACAAACGCAATAACCTGGGTTGAATTCATTATCACTACACGGACTTTGGAAAAGTTGTTTCAATCTTTTAATGATACTTTCATTTGTCGCCTTCGCCATGATGGGTTCATTCATGCTTGAAAAAATATGCAAACTTTACTTAAAAACCAACTTTGGGGTATAGTGAGATTCACACCTTTCTAATGTTCCGTTGTGATGTCTGCATCTTAACTGATGTCTAACGGCAGCATTTTGTTAGAATTTAAGTGAAAAGAAGTTACAGGGTTAAGTATGGCTAATACGTAGTTCATTTCTGTATAATTGCAGGATTTCTTTTTTGAGATGAAACTTTCGTCAACATCATCAGAGTATCACGCCATAATACCTACCCTATTATGTAGGAGAAAATTACAAACCACCCACGGACGTTTTGAAGTAGCCGAATTATTTTTTGCTATATAACACAAATCTACCATATATATTTGGCATCTACTCAATCTACGATATCATGCTATCATCTAGCGAAACTTTCCCTTATATTCGCTGCAGGCTAGTAAAGAATGATAGGCTTTGTCCAACGGGAGCAATAAAACGTTCACGCCATATGCCTTCAGCCGTGACTATTTGCTTAAGAGTATCCTAGATGAAATTGAAAATTGTTATTTTGATGATTAAGCCTGGATGATACTTGAGAACTATCACTTTCATATGCTTTCTCTTCGATATCATTCAAGCTTTGCAAATGTGACATGGACTTGGTATTTGTGAGTCAATAACGCTAATTGATTATGCCCCTAGTCGCGATCAGACTAAAGAACTCAGTTTCTAGCAATTAGATTCTTATGTGATGCTATTAGATATTCGCGATCTATCCATTTTATTGGTACTATGTATTTTGTTAATTTTTTCAGAAGATGATAATTATAAGCAATATAAGAATAAAGCCTGACCATAAAATGATTATCTTAGAGACATACAATTTCGAATTTTAAGACAAAAGGGAATAAGGTAGCACCCCGAGTTAATCCAGCCATAAAAAGTGAAATGAGCCCATTGTATAATCACCATAATTTAACTTTCAACTTCATGGAACAACAACAGTAGGTACACAAAAAAGAGAATAGAACGCAACTTCGTACTTTCTCCTCGCTGAGGCACCAATATAAGAAAGGCATAACGTGAAAGCGAATAGTTGTAACAATAAAATTTATTTCGGAACTTTCTTCATAATTTCCCCAAGCTGAACAATATTTCGGGCCTGGAGAACCAATGGCATGTCGATCATTTGTCCTTGGAAAGTGAATGCGCCCTTTAAACAAACATGAGAACGGTTGGAGAAACCGAAACTAGATGCGTGTAATATGTACAAAATGAAAGTAAGTGAAAGGAACTAACTTTCCCGGACTTCTGGTGCTTCTCAAACCCAGCAATTAGTTCACGTGCCCATGCAATGCGTTCAGTAGTCGGTGAAAACTCCTGCTGGCAGATTTGAATCTGGTTGGGATGAATAACTTGCTTTCCCGTAAATCCCATTTGAGCGCCTTCAGCTGCTTGTTTACGTAGTCCATCAGGATCTTTTATCGTAAATTGTCCAAAAGCATCATATTTACTAATTTTTTATGTAAATACATCTCAGACTATTCAATTATTCCTACCTTTATAGTCAATGTGGACTATATCAATTGCTTGCAATTTAAACGCTTTGGCCACCATCACGATGTACTGTCGAGCATATAGAAGCTCTTTTGCATCCTTGGTACGAGAGGCACCTGAATCAATACAAAACAGACCAAGGTTTTTAAACATGTTATGTGTCCAAAACTGGGTGGGTCCACAACAGTTTACATTGTTATATAAACGTCATCATTGATCTACCACTCGCCTATATCAGCGCAGTAGTCATCAGATCCGAATACAATAGCATCAGGAACAAAATGAGAGGTTGTTGCTACATCCCAGGCGGTTTGGCAAATATGGGGAAGAGAGAGCAGTGACATAGCCGACTCAACAAATATAATTAAATTAAGTTTCTGGTGAATATTCCGTTCCTTTCCCAGAATGCCTGTGGCTGTCTCTGCAAACTATCAATTATTGTCTGAATAAGGATGCAGTAAGTTCTACGTCAAAGATAGGATTGTAGGTCAACTGTCTCCACAGCTCCTCTTACCCATTTCAAATGATCAACTCCATCCACTTTAGGAACGAGAATCGAACTTGGTAAATACCTAGTAGGCAAAATAGTTTCCAAATCCTCCTGGCACAAACCACTTTGAACTGAATTTACTCGAACCGTTATCTCAGAGCGGACGGCAGAGCTTTTACTGTTATTGTCTAAATATTTCCGAACATTTACTCGAGCCTCTTCCTATAATTCAGACAATGTATTCAAATTTCTTCTCAATCTTTCAAAAGTCCTACACAAAAATTGATTTTTAGTCCACCTTTTTAGTGTCAGCTACTCCATCCTCACAATCTAAAACTATACAATCTACCCCCAACGTCGGAATTTTGGCAAGTTTCCGGTCTTCACTGGCAGGAACATACATGAGAGCTCGCCTTGGAACATATTTCTGAAAATCATAGAATCATTTCATAATTCAAACAAAGTAACATAGATGTACTATGTGTACTAATAAATTAACTGAGGTCTGAAGAAAATTAAGATTGAGAAACTAAAGGAATAATCAACTCACCCGTTTGTACTCATGAGAAGTATCGATTGAGTATTGGGAGCATCCAACCAAATAACTTCCTCCTGCTGGTTTAGATAAGCTGGGCGTTCTCCACAAGCGAAGAATTGGTCGCAACGACGAGGACGCCTTTGAAAATAGAATTAGAATGAGAAATATGACTTGAAAAGAAAAGCTTCGGGATGAACAAAGACTTCAGCTCACATTACATTACGGGCTAAAATGCAATACTACAGCTTATTTTTAGTATGTGACAAGACAAGAGCTTCATACAGGGACACAATGCCCCATGGAACTACCGGTAATATATAAAGATATTTAAAGGATCATTACACCCCAGAGCACAGCAGCAGAGCGAAGCTAAAGCTTTTTTTATACGTTCTCCTCTTCTTGTTTTTGTGTCTGTCGATCCTTTGCTTGCTTGTTTATGTTTACTTGAGAAAGAATAGAATTGGTTTTGCTGGATAATATAATTCTGGGATTAAAGTGATTGTATAAAGTTAATTAAAATGGAGACAATAATAGAGCAACAAAGACGGTACCATGAAGAAAGAGAGCGGTGTGTGGATCAAATGGTGAAGGAGTTTCTCCACAAGAAAGTTTCGGTAAAATAACTCTTTATTTAATTTATTTTTTGCTAAAATATATATTTTGGACTCAGCTTTACCTGTATTTAAGGACAGAACTAGAGAGGAAGGAGTGTACCTTTCTCTGCAATATAGGTACACATTTATGTTGTATGTATAGTTGGGGAACAGGTTGCTCAGTTTTTGGGTATTGTGAGACGTGCTGTGATGAGTTATTATTCCTTTCATTAGTAATAACCGGCTTTAAGAAGGGTTTATCTCAATAATTAATTAAAAGGACTTAATCATCATTGTTTTACGTTTCAGCACCGAGATCAGATCAATTCTGAGCATCGGACCAAATCACTTCTTGATGTAAGTTTGGCTATTTATGATTTGTATTACTGTCATTTAAAATAAGTTATACTGACGATTTGTAATTGGTTTTGCCTATTTAGCGCTACGTTGATTGTACTGGTAGACTAAGTGACTTATTTCGATTCTGTGTTGGGAGACGTGCAAAAGGAATTTATTAGTCAGTGGGAAGCCGGACAATTCCCTGGGTGGCCGGTAAGTTTATGAAGTTATTTCAAATTGAAGTTATGGTTTCGTTCGTCAAAACTTGTTTTTGAAATTCTAAATTTTGTAAACTTTCATAGAAAGAAACACAGTCCGGAGCATTGGCACATACTGGGGCGCATTTAGATTTATCCGCATTTTCTGACTGGCAAGAATTGTCTTCATTGGGACTTGATAGATTGAAGTCTGCGCTTATGGCTCTCGGCCTCAAATGTGGCGGGTAAGTTAAGTACTGATTATGATTTTAAATTGAAATTAAACATTCATATAATAGAGTTGTTCGTGTCAATAGTACTCTTGAACAAAGAGCACAGAGGCTATTTAGCACGAAAGGAAAATCGTTAGAGGAGATTGATCCAAGCTTGTTCGCAAAAACTAAACCTGGAAAAGCCACAAGTAAAGAAAAAGATGCAGAAAAAAATCGCGAAATAGCAGCAGTGGAATCACAAATATATCGGTAAGCAAATGTCATGATCTCATATAACATAAGTTGAACTGATGGAAATAAACACGATAATTGACACACCTATACCTCTATGATTTACCTCTATGTTCTAGTAATATACCTCTATGATGACACATGAAATTATTCTAACTTTAAAAAGGTTAGCGGAACTTCTCAGTGAGCAACGCGCAGCAACCAAAGAAAATGTTACAAGGAAGCAAGCAAGGACGGCAGGTGAGAAGGAGGAATCTGACGAAGAGGAGCAGCCCAGCGAATCTGATGATGAGGATGATGACGAGGTTCCATACAACCCTAAAAATCTGCCGTTGGGTTGGGATGGAAAGGTATTCAGCTATCATTTAACTTTTCTGTTTTGCATAAAAAAAGCATCATGTTTCATTTTTAAATGTCAATATTTATGTTTCAGCCAATTCCATACTGGTTGTACAAGCTACATGGCTTGAATATTAGCTACAACTGCGAAATCTGCGGGAATTTTACGTACAAAGGACCGAAGGCCTTTCAGCGTCATTTTGCAGTGAGTTTAAATTTAAATATATACTAAATCGATTACTTCTTGTTCTTGTTGTGTTTGGTGAATTTTTTTACCCTGGTATAAAGCGGTTGATTTATTGATTTGATTTAAATTATAGGAATGGCGACACGCTCACGGGATGCGTTGTTTGGGAATCCCCAATACAGCTCACTTTGCTAACGTCACTCAAATAGAGGATGCACTAGCACGTAAGAGGATACATTCGGTGTTTTGCATTAAACACATCTGTTCTTTGAAATATTGCATTTTCTTTGAATATAATGCAAAAAAAAACATTCTTCTGATTTGCAGTTTGGGAGAAACTTAAAGGCCAAAAGACTGCTGAAAGGTGGCAACCTGATGCTGAAGAGGAATTCGAAGATTCAATGGGAAATGTTGTCAATAAGAAAACCTTTGAAGATCTCAAACGCCAAGGATTGCTGTAATATCTAAGGTTCCATTTTCTAACGTATGTATGTATATTATTTTAGAAGTAAGATTTTACTACAAAACAGATTTTTAATAAAACCATTATAAAAGGGCCATTCAGTTTGATGGTTAAAATTAAATTGCTGACTTTCTTTTAGATTTAAGGTTGAAGCAATGTCTCTTCTCAACCATAATCTTTCACTGTTCCAAATGCATTTCCATCATTCCATCCCATTAGAAAAGTGTTTTTTGCTGCAGAAGTAATTAAAACTTGCTCGATTTTATTAAAAGTAGCGCTTTATTTATTTGTCAGTATAAATCACGCCAACATCGGTAGGTACAGCTCAGCATAAACTAATTTGTAAAAAATATCATACAAAATGCGTAAAGAACAATATAAAATATTTTATACTAAAATACAGATTTGTTAAGTAGAAAAGGAGTTAATACAACTTGAACGAGTTAAACATACTAAAATACTGAACTTACAAAAACATCTCCTTACAAAAAATATTCACTATTTAAGTAATGCGCTGATTTTAATAATTATTTTATTTGGATTTTCTACTTGGTTTGGATTTAAGGCGAGCTTGAAGAGTCAGTAAAAGTCCAGCAAGAACGTCATGGTTGTGTAATTTCTTTCCGAATATCAGCCTCCTAACTGCGTCGTCGTAGGTTAGTAGAGCTACCATATTTTGCAAGAGAAAACCTTGGCAGTATTCTAGCAATTGTACTGCATTGTAAACCTGCAAGTTTACAAAGGAAAAATTACATAATCAATTGACATTTGACACATTTGAGTGATCCGCAAGTGAAACTGGTCTGATCGGAATACGGAACATATAGACTTTATTTTGCACGAACCTTAGCATGAATGTAGAGAGAAACTATTGATTCTGTATTGACCATTTTTGAACACCGAGCTTCGCAAAAATGAAGGAGCCCATCCAGTTGGAAAAAATTCGCTGCTGCCATTAGTTCCAAGATGTCTTCAGATTCAACGTGGCGAATCGCATCGCAGCCACCATTGTACAAGTATTCCATGACCATCTAAAGTTAAAGGTTCATTGGCATTTTAGTAACAGTAACTATCAGAAGCATTTAAGTTCTTGCATAAAAATGGTTGCAAGACGTACCTGGAATATGTGATAACGAATATCGTTGATTTGTAAAACTGGTGTGCTATTGGCCTCCGGGGCACTTTTCAGCATTGCTTTGAAACGTGGAGAGGAGGTGACAAGAACTATTTTGTGAGCGTAGAAAACCCTTCCTTCAACACGAAACTGGACGTCTGATAGTTCAGGGTTATTCACGTATTTTGGGTCAATTCGTGTTCCACTAGAAAGACAATCATCTCGAATATCCTTTATAGGTTCTCTGCCAAAGCAGGTTTGGAAAATGTCAGCCAATAGAAGCGTAGTCCCTTCATTCTGTAATACAAATTTTCATCA
>JAHZNI010001980.1:0-16361 GCA_027744415.1 Seira ritae | reverse complement strand
CTTTTACTGAGCAATTCGCCAGGTATCTCTAGATCACTTGCAGAACTCTTCCTGGAATTTATAGGGACTGCTTTCTTCTGCACGCTACGCATTGTCTTAACTGTCTGCCTTTGGGCTAAAATATTCTTTTCAAACAAGTCTTCCGGCTCTCCAGGATCAAGTGTCTCTACAATTTCAGGCTCGACAACAGAGCTGGCTTCTTGTGGAAAGAAGAATCGCTTTGTAATCTTTCTTGTCAAGCGCCCACCCTGTACAGGTCCTCCTTCAATGCCATCCACGACGGGAGGCAAATCAGCTATATTGATTGCACCCGCTGATATTTTTCTTTTTCCGGCTGCCTTCATTGTCGCTTGTCTATCAATACCATCATCATCGGATGAATCCCCCTCCGCTCCGATCTGTTCTGCTTTCCGTAAAGCTCTAGAGAACCTTTTTGCCATTTTCTTATCCAATTTCGCCAGCTTCTCCTTATCCTTCTCCAACTTTTCAGCTTCAGCTTTGAGATCTTCAGGCAAGTCGCCTTCAACCTGAGCCGATTCGGTGAGCTTTCTGAGCCTTTCTTCAATTTCCTTCATGACTACAGCCTTCTGAGCTCGGATATCACTTAAAGTTGGTCTTCTATATCCAGCATACTTATTTTTCCTCGAATGCACCATATACTTTTCTCTGAATTTGTCTCCCGCATTCTTCTCCTTCTTGATGGGAATTCGAATTTCCTCATCGTACCATTTCTTGACGTGACTGTAATCTTTTAAAAATTGCTCTTTGGCCAGTTCCATTTCATCAACATGGCCATTTGTCAGTATTTCATTTTTCGATTCTGCCTCTGCTGGAGCTGGAATAGCTGGAGCGTTCTCCACCTCCACCTGCAACACTTCTTCCTTGTCTTTCACATGATTTGTTGCTTTCTCTTCCGGGGGTGGTGGTGGTTTTGCTTTCTCCTTTTTCTTTGAACCGCCTTCAGCGGGAGGAAGATATGGATTTTCCTTGAGCTTTTTCGTTTCCAAACGGATAACAGTGCGACCTCTTCTAATTGTTCCGTAGCCTTCACCATTTCTCTCCCTGTTGATGTCGGCAGGTTTAGCTGTATTTCGCGGAGTGGTCACATCAATATCCTCCGTAAACAAGGTTTTCACTCCAGTGGAGGTATACAATGCAGGTCGGTTCCCCGAGGGAGATGGGAGTGGTAAAACTGGAATATAAGTTCTAGGTATGCGACGCTTATTAGATGAGGATGGAGATGAGCTGGAATGTTCCGTAATTGTAGGTAAAGGAGAGTAGAATGACTTGGGAGCAGAAGTGGGAGCGTAACTCCCATATCCGCTATAGCTGGACACGCCATATGGAGATACGTGTGAATATGAAGTGGGTATTGAGTAATTGCTCGTAAAGCCCAAGTTCAAACTTAGACCTGTTGCTCCACCATATATTTGGCTTCGAGCAAAGTCATGTCTGCCAAAGAGCATCGAGCTCCCTGCAAAGCCACCCCCTGACATGTATGGGGAGGAGTAACCCACCCCTGAGGAGCCGCCACCTCCACCATAACTCTTCGAGCTGTGTGGATATGGCATCGGCATTTTTTCAGACTTATTTCTTTAAAATGCTTCTTTCAAATTATTTGCAAAATGTTTCCTCTGAGCAATCACATAGTCTTAAGTATGAGCACAACACAGGATACTTCCGGAGAAATAGACCAAACTGCAGAATTCAATAAAAACAAATAATTCGCGAACACAAAAAACATGAGAAAAAACGATACGAAACGATACATAAAAGACAAAACTAAAATCTACTTCATAAAGTAGAATTTCAATTCACAAAATAATTGTCGTTTTTCATTCCACAAATATGGATTTCATTGAAGTCCAGAGGGGTCAGATGAAATTGTTCATCACGCACAACACAACAAAGTACAACTGTTGAGGGAGCATACAAAATCCAAAGTTAAAAGTAAAAAGTAAGCTGGCATGACTTTAGCACAAATATATTTCCATATTACCGACCGATTTCTTTTTCAGTATTTCCTATTCCGTTAAGCTTAACCTTCTCATTAGTAGACCTCTTAAAAGCTAAACAGCTTCATTGAAACCATAATCTCCGAGAAAACTAATATAGCGTCATGTATGTACATATACATTTGCGCGCAAAAGAGAAAGATGGCAAACTACCAAATACACATCCTACTCGTATTTTTTGAAAACGACTACGTCTGCTTTTTCTCCGTAATCAAGACATGATGTGCAGTGCATAATATAGCAAAATGGCTAAAGTAGCATTTTGTTTGGTTGGGTGTGTTGTAGTGGTAGGTAAGGTAAGATTACGGATAATTTTTATGTTTACCCCGTTTCATTTGAGCGCACTTACACGGTTAAAAATGATATGTTCCACCGTACAACACCGCACCACATTGACGATACATATGACTGCTGCGTTTAGTAAATGATATCGCCAGTTTTTTTTCTCCCGAGAAGTCATGTACACGCCACTTTGACTTTGGCGTTTCAAAAACTTTGTTACGCTTCACATGACTTGCTGAACTTTTCGATGGAAGCTGTTTTGAATAGGGATCTTTGAGTCGCAAGTATGTAACTTATCATCGCCTCCATTTCCTTAAGACGATAGCGAGGTAAACAAGCGACAAGCTGGGCTATTAAGGTAAGACTATTATCCGTCTCTCTCAAAGGCCTTGACAAAAGCTTTGCAAAACAATTACTCCATATTTTTGTGGCTTCATTTACAGTTGCAATAAAAGTCAATCTCGTGCTATCAGTTTTAAAAGAACGAGACATGCATTCGAATAAAAATGAAACATAGCTAATGTCAAGCCAAGCGGGAGTGGGGAAAAGTAATTAAAAAGGCATGTTTTCCTCTTTTCAGAATTTTTGAATCTTTTCATTTCACAATTTTCCTTCTTTGTGTCAACAAAAATGGTTTTGCGTAGAGTAAAGAGGTGATTTTGTCAGAGGCGAATGTGAGCTTGTAACCCGAGTATCAGTATTCAGTATATATAAATTCAAGGATATTAATCCACCATCAATTCATTTCCTCGTTAGCCGAGGTATGGCACCCACAACGCTTCCAAACATTAAGAATTAAATGTAACCCTGAACCGCGCCCTTAGCACCACAGCACAGCAGTAGTGCCATTACCACCAACGACGAACGATACGCCGGAGACGACGGAATATTAATGATGCTTCATTAAAGATGCGCATCAAGGTATAGACAGAGTATAAAATCGGATTTGAATGCCAACCGCATCCCAGAAGCGCTTCTCGCAAACACCAGAAAACGTGGAAGTAAATAAGACGTTAAATTGGAATGTAAGTATATACTTGGAAAATAGTTATAAAAAAGCTGCTATTTCACGGAGAAGGCGTAACTTGAGATCCTTGTGGGTCTTAACGGTTTTCACATTAATTCATTTCCGAGTTGAAAAATTTGGTTTTGAGAATGCAATAAAATTGTTTGCGCTACGTGTTTCAAGTGACATAAAATTTTTGAAGCCAAGAGATGCATGCATGACATAACGTGCTTAGCACATGCTTCCTTTTGGCAAAATTCAAATTAACTTTCATGAGAAAATGAAAGACTAAAGTTTAATCATTGTTGGTGGCATAAAAAATCGGAAAATGTAAATGCCACAGCTATTTTCCTCATCCCATTATGCATACTTGAGCTTTAGACCTTTTTATTCTCCTTCGTTTTGTGAGCTAACGGGGGATCATTAAAAATAATAATTAAAAATTATCCGAAGACTTATTTGTTTTTTAAATTCAACTGCCAATTGGTCCAACCCCGCCCACATTGTAATGACAAATGTCATGAAAGAAAGGCAGTGTTATCAAACCTACGCATCTAGCCAGCCAGACCGCATGCATTTGATCTAGCACATGTGCTAAATATTTTGATGTCTCTCTCAGATTAATAAAGTACAGTCAGTGATTTTCAAGAATAACAGAGATAATTTTTTCTATAAAGTTGACGGAAATCCAAGCCATTAATACACGTGCATAAAATCGTTGAGGTGTTAAAGGGCAAAATATAATGTAAAAAATAGAAGTAAGGAATCCGGACGAAGTGTTTTGCAAAAAGTATTACCACTTATGAGCCAGATGACTTTCAAAATCACTTCGACTTTTTTAATTTCCGGACGGCGGAATTAGTATGAAGGAAAAGAAAGCTGACATTAGATGAACTTTGGTGAATGAGAAAGAGGACACATTTTCCTCAAAGTCAAAACAATTCAAAGCCTTTTACATCAACGATTTTCACCAGAAGTTTTTTAGCCTGGGGAAGTTATGTCGAATATGTACACTTTCATTTTCGTAGACACACATAATATCAGTTCCGATGTCAAATGGCCTCAAGAAAAGAAGCCTTAAAATTTCAATTTTTAAAATGGCCTTTTTTTTTCTCGATTTCCTGAATATTGAAAAATATGCAAGTATGAGAAAGAAAATTGGTCAGTATCTTTTAACACTTACTACGTCACGTCAGAGAGAGAGAGCAGCATATCCCCGCTTTAATTATATGCTATGGAGTCTTGCCAGGTTCATACATATCTAAAAATCTAAACAATCTAAATGCACTACTGCAACCTCCCTGCCCTGATATTATTATTTTGAAGTTGTTTATAGGTTGCTCTCAGAGGCCAAGTTTAAAGTAAAACTTTGCCACAAATCACAAACTTTTACAATATCTCGCTAAAAATAAGCGGTTAGGTAAGAACCGTTGTTAGGATCTATATTTAGACTATAGCATAAAGGGAAATCAAGCTCGGTAGATGGATTTCAAAAGCACGTGCATGAAAAAGAAAAAATTCCTACACTGCCATAAATCCATCATAATAAATTCCAAGGAAGAATAGAAGCTTTAGATTATGAGGATGTGAAGATTTTTTAATCGGTTTGATTTAGAGCGACTTTTATTTAGAGGCCAACAAATGATTAATTGCAATTGCAAGTGTAAATTTACTCTAAAGTGTTTGAACTTGATTAGTTTTAGAGATTGGAAATTGCACAACATTATAATTTTTGATTATCTTTCCATACTCCGAGAACTCGGAAGCGACAACGTATGCATTACAACAGTTTTTCTGAAGCGAGCATTGCCCTTTTGTCAACATTAGTACCTAAATTAAATTTTAATATTACCAAATAAATGCGATTCAATCCCTTCCTAATTAGAATACCAATCTCATAGGATAATTCGAACCATTTTCCCATTCCATCATTATCCTTTCCAAAGTCCCTTTATCTGTTCCAAACACAGCGTGAAAATTTGGCTTCTTGACAGCACTCCACTTGGTAGTACCTATCACCCGCAGCATAATGAGATTGTTTAAAATCGTCATTGTCAAGTTAGATGCTATCTGGAATATTTTGCGAAAAATAGTTTTGGCTCCCAAAGCGGTAGCAGTTATTGTCACCAAGCAGGAAACGCAGATAGCAAAGCTTTAGAAGTATAGTCACAATAGCATATGCAATCGATATATAGCTATTGGAATCAACTAGAGGAAGCATCATTGAAGCGAGAGAATTTGAATTCATAAAGAAGAAAATGAAGCGTTCTGGGAATTGCCCATTCAAGTATTGGCATGAACATTATGTGGTGGCATGCATAGGGAAAAGAGACATCCGGAAATAGGGGTAGATATCGTATCATCTTTTGCTACTCGCTCGTTTCTATTCGTTCCACCTCATAAAAATGCTATTCGACTATTCGACATTCCTTAACAAGATGCAATTACATTGGAACGTGTGGCAGTGAAAGCCACCGTCATCGCAAAATATTGCTTTGAAGCTTCGATTCAGATGGCTTCCCGTTTATATATTTCTTTAATGTCATATTACTCAAAAATGATGAAAAAATCCGATTCCTTTTCTTTCTGGAAAAATCCATTAAAAAGAGAAAGTAAATAATCTTACCTTCACATTTGAGACCTTGTTTGAAGAAGCCATACAGCAAGGAGCCACTAAAATATAATTTCATGTAGGTAAATGTTCAAGTTCATACAAAAACCCTACATAACGACATAATAAAATATTAAAATAAATGGAAAATCTCACCAATGATCACAAAAGGTTGGCGACATGAAATTGTGTACTTTGAAACGATGCGGAACATCAATTTTGAACCTTTCACGGAGATACTATATGAAAAATGCATAAGAAAGTATAAAGGCATCAATCACTTTGAAATGGAAAAAGACTAGCGATGCGGAAAAATAGCAATTTAAAGATAAGATAACTAGACTAATTTATTCTTTAATCGTTTTCATGCATGGAAGGATTGCTTACCACAGTACTTTGAGATTCCTTTCCCGACCCAGGACATTTTCCTAGAAGCTTCAGATGACATCTTTTGTGAACCGAGGTTTGGCAAACTAGATTAAAAGGAATGAAAAGCATCATCTAGGATTTGCTTTTAAAACTTTTAACTTGTTTGCATTCGGAGGAAATCAGTAAATATTTGTGTTTGCACTGCTATCTGTTTCAGTTTTCGAAACTTTAAGTGATCATTTTTACTAGCGAAACAAGTAAGAACTAGGTTACATTATATAAATATGGCTTTGGCTTACCTTCAATATCGCGAAATCGCATTCCGGTGGAAGTCGATCCGGAATTGGTCCTTGAACTGGACGCATGAGGGTTTCTCACTCGAACCTTAAGTGATCATTTTTACTAGCGAAACAAGTAAGAACATTCAAAACGAATTTAGTTTCCTTCGATCTTCTCGAGAGAGCGCTTCATGAAAGCTTTCGGAACTGTTCGAGAATCATTTCATGAGGCAACGTCAAGTCATGTTTCCTTTCGATATGCATGGAAAGGGAAATTAGCACTTACGCTGATTGAAGAACATATTACTACTCAAGCTACTGGTTGGAGTGGATGTTGATGCAGCATTCGAGGAAGACGATGAAGGGATTGGTACTGGCGGCTCCCTACAGTTTCCTTCATCTTCCTCAAGATCTTATAAAATTAATGGAAAACAACAGGATGCTTCATTACAATCAAATATCTAGGTTACATTATATAAATATGGCTTTGGCTTACCTTCAATATCGCGAAATCGCATTCCGGTGGAAGTCGATCCGGAATTGGTCCTTGAACTGGACGCATGAGGGTTTCTCACTCGAACCTGAAACCATAAGACAAGTTGTTACATCAGCGAAACTGGCAGGTATGCATACAGAACTTTGTTTTTCTGATGGCTTTTCCAGTTCACTAATTTTCTTAAAAACTCAGAAGACGTTTCTCACAGTTAATAATTAAAGTCCTTAAATCAAGTCTATACAACACATTAAAACTTTTAATCACAAAAGACATTGTAAAATTGAAAGTTGCCTCTAAACAAAGTTCACTTACATCTTCAACTGTCTGCTGTTGATTAGTATCATTATTCTTTGTTTTGTTGGGACTAACAGAGGAAGCAATTGGATTACTTGCATTTGCATCCGCATTGGATGCGTTGTTTCCACCACTCTGCGTGGGTTGCAGTTGGGGTATCAGTGCTTGTCCGGCAGTCCACATCTTCCCAAAACCAAGCGGCCCAAAAGCATTCACAAAGACATCTTCCATGTTAATAATTGTGTTAAAAACGGAGAGAAAAAGGAGTCATTAAACAACATCACACAAAACAACTTCCTAGAATCCCTTAATTTCTCAAATCAATTTTAGGTAGAAATACAAAAGCAGAAGTTTAAAGTGTGCACGAGTTCTTCGCATCGGCCGTACAAGCAAAAGCAACTAACACATAATAAATAAATGAATAATTTGGAACTAACAACATCATTCAATCTAATTTAGGAGTATTTTTAGTCAGTCAGTGAGCGTTCACAGAAGCAAAACCGCCACCATCCACGCGAGGTCATTTTTCGCTTGAACTGCTCCATCTCCTTTTTTAAGCAGTAATTTTCTTTGGAGATAATGGGAACTCAGCTCAGCACTGGTGATGGGTGGATGGCTGAATGCACTTTTTATTTAGTTACACACTAGACTAGAATTCATCAAAGTCTATATACAATATGTTCTGGTGATAGTATTTATTCATGGAGGCTTTACGGATGAATGTGCGTATTCTTTCAAAGGAAATACATATTACATATATACACCCTACTACAAAGTAAATCAAGGTAGCAGTAGTAGCAGGTTCCGTATTATAACTATAACTATCTAGACCAGACCAAAAGATCTTAGTTTTCAATTTATTCTCCCTGCTGGTGGTCTAGAGTCTAGAATGCTTGGAACTGGTAATGATCGACGAAATGAAATAAGAGGATGAGGTGAGGATGATGATGAGAGTTATTCTGCTCTCCCAGTCCTCCACCAGTTTCACTTTCAATTATGAGACATCGCAGCGGCAGAACAAGGTCAATTAACTCTGGTTTCAGCGTAGTCATTCAGTCGTGAAAATATATTCAACATGGAACCCACATTTAGCAACTACGATGGACAATCAGCCTGAATGAATTCCAGAATCCCAAAAGTCTACCCATTTGATCACTTAATTATTGTAATATTTTATTGGAAAAGGGTTGCGGATTTTAGCAAGGATGTTTATAGTATTTTCTAATGGGGTTGCATAAAATCTTGACGCAAGCTTGATTAAAATTTTATGAGAGAAATGTCAATTTTCTGCATTTCATAAAACGCTGCATCAAATCATTTAATTAAATGAGTCACATCTATTTTGGCTAAGTGTTAGTTCTTAAAGGCTAATGTCCACATCAAATCCTCTAACTAATCCTCAAATTGGAAAATACTCAATCGCATTCATTATCAAATAGATTTACCTTTTGTCAAAGGAATTGCGAAGGTACGAATATGTATTAAAAGGTATTCTAAAACCTGTATTCTGTAGGAAACTTCAAATGTAATACCCGTGGCCTATTTGTCAAACACACGACACGTGTCAGTGACAAGTAATTCTGTTAGCTTTTAAAAATTTCCATCAATCCTAAAACCACCACACACAAATAATTACTTAAATGTCATTTCCAAAATCGTTTTGTGCTAGAGCTCTCGTGCTTTTTGGAGAAGACTCTCATCCTAAAACACAAAACATTCTGACACTCAACTGTCATTACTTATGTAAATAAAATTTACTACTTCATAAATGAACCTCGTTTCTAGTGCCTCATTTAGATGAAAATGCTCAGATGTCATATTGGCTAGAAATGTAGGACAAAGAAAAACTGGCAATTATATTGCGACTTTACTTAATGTAGGCCATTAAAACTCAAGGAAAAATTAATTGGCCTCTTTTTAAAGCATGGACACGTCAAATCTTGCCAACCCTCCACCTAATAAGTTAGTCGATTGTTCGAGATAGAATCTAAGATTGTAATATTGTCATTAAAGCTTGAGGAAATACATACTGTTTGTTGCTCAGGCTCAACCCAAAAATTGTTCTACTTTGCAAATCGTATCGCTCTTATCATGTTCTCTGGATTTAAAATAGTCAGCGTAATTTCAAGCTTTTCCTGGGAGGGATAATAACCGCCGCATTGTGCACTCATATGCAATAAATTATATTTAACAACCCTTTTATTGTTGTATGATGAGTTTTATTGTTCTGCCATATTCTCTCTGTCGCTGGTGCTTGGTTTCTTTTTTGTGCACTGCTGCAATATGTCGCAGACTAAAGAGATGTATCGTCGTATCATCCAACAATAAAACTAATTTGTTCCAGAAAAAGGAAACGTATAACTGGATGCTGGCTGCTGGGTGACGTTACTACTGACTAGATCCGACTACATATAAAAATGAGGCTGTGATTGTGACTATGCCATGCTGCATCTGCATCGCATCACCCTCTTCTCAGATTTTCAGACAGAAATATAAAAAATGTCCAACTAATTGGAAGAATAATGACATGCTAGTCTGCCGTTATCTCACTCGTATAAAACAAATTAGGGATGCTTTGTTCCAAATTAGATAAATGGAACTTCCTTTCTCGAATTCCAAAATACGCAGTTTTTCCCAGTCTCCTTCCCCAACTCCAGCCGAATGCACAAATTTATTGTGACGACGAAGCAGAGAAGACCATGATTCTAACCTAACAACCCTCGCTGAATGAAAGCAAAGAACAAGCATAAGGAAATTACAATCTATTTCTTCGACTAGATTTAATTCATGGTTTTATGAAATCTGACTTGTCGTATGTATATAATCGGAATAATGAACTGAAGATTTATTAGGGACGAGCACGTGGTCATAAAGAAGGAAAGGCAAAAAGCTAACTCAGAAGGCCTGGATTGGTAAACAGCTTGACAATCGAGGAGCTCACCAATATAAAAAATCCCTTCATTGTATTTGCGAAATTATTTTTTCATGTATTCTTCAAAAAGATGCTTTTAGTGTTATGAATTATTCATAATTTTCAGTTTGTATGTCAATAAGAGTAGATTTACTGAAGTAACTTACTGTTTCCAAATGACCAGGACCACAGTAGCATACAAATGATCCTTTAGAGTACTCCATGTAGGTAATGTACAAAACGTAAGTATAAAATACACACTCTTTGAAACCCAAACTACTACATATGTACTTTCCATTTAAGACGAACTTGCAAGATAGAAATCACTAACACGTATCATCGACCATGATCACGAATTCAATAATTTTACAGACGACTTCAGTTTCCGTTTCAGTCTCAAATCAATCAAAATGATACACTTCCACTTGATTGGATTGAATGATGCTACATCTTCAGAAGAAGAACATAATATGTCATGTTTACTGTCTTTGGTGGACGTGTAATGATGACGCATATACATGACAGCGTTCACGCTACAAACATGCTTTTTAGATGGCTATCGCTATCATCCTTTGAGAAAACTTCCCCATCTCAAGTAAAACTTTTTACTTACTGACCAACTCTACTATTTATTTCTCTACTATCGCTGCAGGTTGCAACCTTTATTAACTCATTGGAATCCAAATAAATACATATGTATCCCACAAGGCAAAAGTGGTCGATTGGCGTGTACACTTGATCTGGCCATTTGTGGCAAGCATTTCTACGAAATTCTACTCAATGGTTTTCGTCTTTTGAGGAATTTTAAGTAATGGTGACGGCCAAGGCTGTTGAGAACCACACAGTGACGTTGTTTCTCTGATGGCTCTTGGCTTGAGTCTTTTAATGAAAAATGTATGATATTGCTGGCTTACAGTAGAACCTAACAAGGCGTCGCAAGATTATCCATTTGAGAACATGACTTACTCAAGCCAAGTCAAAGATTGTATTTGCTCTAAGAGGACAATGGGAAGTTGACGGGGAATGCCCTCGCCAGTTCAAGTAAACATAATATGGCGATAAAGATGGTTTTCTGTGGTACACAGTAGAAGGAGGCTATTACTCTATGCGGGGAATTCCGGTAAACTGACACAAAAAAATGTGTAGTGTTCTTACTGTTTAGAACATGAGTCACAATATACATAATTATACTACGACAACAAAACCGGGTCGTTTTTTTCTGGTGAATGTGTATGAATCATCAACCTATTACCAGTTACCAGCTAAAAGGATGTAAAATGCTTCTTATGCAATGTCCTGTAACATGTACCTGATCTTCAACTATTCAATACAATGTTATGTGAATGAAACTCTTTGGCCAACGACACCTGACAGGACTGAATTGAAGAAAACTTGAAAAAAGCTTACCTTATCGTCCATGTTTCTGCTCCTTTTATGTTTTCAAGTATTCGATTTCTTCACGTTCAATAATAGCTAATAACTTCACGTCAGATAAATGAACCGATGACTAGTGGTCCGGAGGGGGAAGTCAATTTTTGCGTAGATTGTATTGCTTAAGGAATATTTAGTCTATAATGTGATCAATATACGTAGAGGTGACAGCGACACACTTCTAAATTCACTGCAGTGAATGACCATGCCAATGCCATGCCACGAGGAATCTACAATCTACACTGAAATCGTCCCGATGGATATTTTTTATCGTAGTTTTGCATGCGTAGGAAAATTTTTATTTTTATCAAAACACGACGCGACCCCAAAGAGAATTTGGCATGTGTGTATCTAGAGCTATTCCTCTATGTGAACAATTCGCAAAATATGAAAATAAAATTTGTAAGTACACAAAGTGTGTTCCCCACGTTCCACCATGACTCCTTCCCGGAACTGAACTGAACTTGAATGTATCCACTACATGGGAGAAAAATCATATCATCTTTATCATCAGAGCCAGCATTACATTCCATCCATCCAACCAACAAACAAGCTCTCCCTTCTCTCAGTGGCTTCATCACAAAACAACAGAGGAAACGGGATTGAGGAACCCGAGAGTAAAAAAAGAAAGAGACTTCATCTCCAACATCTACTTCTTCCCGTATTTCTCGCTCAGTAAAAGTGTAACAGGAAGAAGACAGCATGCTATTCCTATTCCCAAGACAAAGCCAACCGAGATTTGCAATTTGCATGTAACTTTCTACTGCCACAATAGAATGTGAAATTTTACATTTTCACACAAAAATTCTTTAAACATATTGTGATATCAATAACATAAAGCGACGAGATGGGACAAAAAAAATATTCACAAGATGTTCCTATAAATATTAAATCTTGAAGAGCCAGCAGTAAAGTAAACGCATATTGTGTTGTATACTTTGTCGTGTGCCATGCATACTATTATACATTCGATTCACATCTGAGTCTGAAAACTTTTTTACGGAGCAAAATGTTTCGTTTGTATACCAAAGTGGATTCAAAAGAAAAATGTACGATTGTATTCACCTGCCTCATTTTCATTCTTTTGAGGCTAGCAAAACAATTTCAGCACTTGACGATGCAAGATTTTGCAGAAGGGGTTTTTTATTTACTCAACTAATAACTTTTCTCCAAAGTCCTAATAAACCATCTTTGAAGCGCTCTTGGACAGACGAGCCAATTCAACATTTCAGGGAAAGAAGCCAAACGAGTGTTTTTCTACCAGCTTATGCATAGGTAAATAATACGGGTATAAATCAATCAAAATGAAAGGCGAATGATTGGCTCTATCAATAATAATGAAATCAAGGAAAAGGCATAAAATAAAAGTTAACTAGGTAAATCCCTGAGATTTGATTCAGAGTATGCAATGATGCAGTAGCAATCATGCCATCACGATGCAGACTCCCTTTGTTTGCAATCCTTTCCCCCTGTCTACTGAGAAAATATTAAAGAAAGCTGCATGGCATGCTACGTTGGAAGAAGTACTTGTGTATCCTTTGTGATCGTTCATCCGCTCTTTCCTCATCTCACGCTGTTTGGGAAAAGCGTTTGCCTGACTTCCGCTAATAACCTTACACAAAGTCAAACATAATCCACTCAAATGTCATCCACGAATTTATTTGCATAACTTTTTTTCTGCTGTTTCTTTGATTTTCTTTTCGACAAAATTTGATAAAGCGAATTCCGAAAAAGAATGCGTTGTCCTTTTACAATTTAAAAGGATTGACTCGGTCAAAAAAAATTCACTTATTTAAGCGTAAAAGGAATTGGATTTTACCGCATAAAACTCATTGCTTCCGGTTCGTTCACGAGTCCTTTGAAATCCAAAGCCCTCTTTGCATTACCAGTAGGTAGAAGAAAATGAAAAGGGGGAATTATTATTCTGCTTTTCCTGTCAGTCATTTTCTCTTGACTCAGCAACTGCTGGGGAACATTGAGCGTAGACCCTGACTAAGGAACTCGAAAGACGATGTTTATCTGCAGGAAAAATTAAGTCAAACCTAGAAAAACGCAATAAATGTTTATTGCCCAATTTATAACCGGCAGCAGTTTAGAACAGAATGCTTAGGAGATTTTTTAGACAGAGCAAACAAATACCTTCTGCTTTTATGATGCCACTTTCACATAAAATTTAATTGTTATATCATTTGGTGGTTTACTTCCACTTATCCCCTCTACTCTTCTTGTTTGGCATTTTGTGAGAAAAATGATCTTTTAAAAAAGACGTTTATGGGCTATCAATACTGGATGCTATATAAACGGATTTGGAGAAATTTGAGTACCCAAAATTTTTCAACTGTTATCCCAAGAAACTCATCGGATCACAGGAAAACTGAAGCAGAAGGAAACCACTTGAATCTTCATCAACATGAGACACGAACACAACTTCTACTTCATGATCGTACATCAAAGTAACATCAAATGGCATACAAAACTGAAGATCCACTTTGATGAATGTAAATCTCAGCTTCAGCAATAATTCAAATTGTATTCGATAATCTATCTTCACTGTTAAGTTAGGTAAGCATAGCATAATCGAAATGCGGTTGTTGAAGTTGTTGAGTATATAATTCTAAATTAATCACCTTTTACAGTATCAAGAACATACATTGTTGCGGAACTATTGACCAGATATTTCCAATTCCTGTCTACGCCATTATATTCGGATATTAAGTAATCTAACAACTTACTATGATTCTTTATTGCATTTTGCATTTAACTTCCCTATGAGTGTATTTATTAAAGAGTGCGCACAAGAGTTTATTACTTATTGTACTTATAGTAAATATGATATTATATCAACCTTTCACCGAGCAAAAACGACGAAGAAATTCTGTTTGTTTCAATCCACAGCCAGTGATATTAGGTATACTATTTGGTGTTCTAAGTTTTGTTTCTATACTCCATAGTAGTTTCCTAACTTTCTCCTCGTCTATAAATATACAAACCTAAAATGTTTCTCCGGTCCTTGTCGAACTATTTTTCTAAGTGAAAGGCCAAAGGAGTAAGTTATATAATATGCCCAGTACTCGAAATGAGCCTGGGATCGGCTCAGGACCAAACCAAGTCATTAAAGATTCGATAAGAGTGGAGCGGCGATGATGAGGCAAGTGTCGAATTCTATAAAACGCAAGTGTAGACAAATTAAGTTTAACTACAGGAATAATATGCTCTTCAGAGTGTTCTCCAAAAAATATTCGAACAAGTATCGCAGTATTTGGGGCAAGGATGAATATCAAGTCAATCAAGCAGCAGACCGTCTATAAAGTTGTTATTATCCTAACATTCCCATCCCTCGTGTTTGTTGCTCCAATGATTTTTATAAAAACTTTAGTAAAACTGATCAACTTCTACTCATATTTCTGTCTTGGCGGTTATGCTTTTCTTGTCAACGAAAGGAAAAATAATTGCATTCTCGCATTAAATTAAAAAGCTAAAAGTAAAAGTAGTACTGGGAACTAATTCAACAAAATAAATGTAGTTTTCTAGGAACTTTGTATCTCAAAATCAACATATGTTTTCTTCATCTTATCAATATAAATCGCATCTCTACGCAGGATAAAAATATCATTCATTGCTTTCACGAATTCATTTGCAAGTGAAGTAACTAGGTAACTCATCTCACACGATACGGTAATCTAAAACGGCTGACTAAGTATAGCAATAACCCTTTTTACGGAGTAGCAACCTGTGCTCCGAATCATGAATAGCTTGCTAATGAGAAAATTCCTTTGTATCCATACTAGTCCCTCGACCCTAATAATTATATAAATCCAATTTTAGTTTTCCCACCGCGATCATATCTTACCTTAGGTCTTTCTTCCTTCCCCAGAGCACTTCCTATTCCTATCTACCATTCTCAAAACGTAGGAAAAAATACTATGAAACATTGTTTAACAATGAGCATAAGAAATCATTAGCAAATTTTGTAGGTTTTCCTTATGCCAACTCAATAGATATGCTAGGATCAGATCAGGATGCGAGAGAGTCTTTCTTGCAGAGCAAAAGTTACTCTTCCATAATCTTCTTCTTCCTTTCAGTCCGTCACTCATTCAGTCACTCACAATCACTCATTCTGTAAGTCAGTCAAGAAGAGGGAAGTCAGCTAGAAGACTCTGGCTAGAAGTACAGGAGAGGATGATTAACGGAAGCACTATTGTGCTTTTGCTTTGCTCCTTTTCATTTTATTTTTATTTTTTTCTGATTGAAAAGAAAGTAGGCAGAGAGGAGGATGGGAAAAGTGGCAAAATATATTTACAAGAAATGAAATGAGAAGACTTGAGCATTTGAGCGAGCGTAATAACTTATCATTATATTTTTATTTGATGTGCCTAATCTATTATGAATATATTACATTTTCCAAAGCAAGTATTATGTTACTCATGTCATTTTCACTTAAGATTGAAAGGACATCGGGATAAAATCTCTGCGAGATCCTTTTTTCTAAGGTGAGCCTAGAACGTGATAGAAGAAGAATTAAGTAAGACGTACCTATATGTACGCATTTCAGCTAATCTAATATGCTTAAAAGTTACATAATATTATCAAGTGAAAATACAGTCTTCAAAAAATACTCACACAGTTATCATCACATCATCATCATTCCCTTCCGAGATAAAAAAAATT
>JAHZNI010001979.1:0-26404 GCA_027744415.1 Seira ritae | reverse complement strand
CGTCTGGAAAGGTATTTTAAAGGATTTCATAGGTAATTTTGTGATTCTGCATTATTAACTGAAAACTACGATCCAATTTGTACTTCGTAGCAACCACGGATATCGGGGTTGGTGTCGCTTGGAGTGATGCCGAGAGACAATGGATTGTCAACGTTTTCTACAATCCTCCCGTTTTGAAAGGACAATACCAAGACAACGTTCTCCCTCCAAAATAAATACATTAACTCGATCGATATCAGTATTGTTTGTCCTTGAAGGGAACAGCGAGAAATAATAAAATCAAAATGAATTCCAAACATGAAGCCCAATATTTTGATTTGGATGCAGTTTGGATTTGATATACTTCAGCTTACTAACTCCGAAACATGTTTACCCTCGGAGACTCGTGTGATGCCAAATGAATAACGAAAAATTAAACCAAACTACATTTTTCATTGAATAACCATCTGCATACATCTTCCTGCTTTCTTGTAGAAATAAACTTAAGTAGGTAGCTTCTGGATGATTCCAGACTCACTCAGCCTATATGAGTGAAAGAAGCAAATGAGAATCTCTTCAGGAAGATATTAACTTGATGAGTTTCCTCCAGCTTTAAGTTTCACGAAATAGAAGTAAGTAGGTAGTTTTATAGAGAATCTGATCCAAATGATGCTCTACTGCTTAATTCTTTCCTTCCCCTAAATAATTTCTTTTTTTTCTTGCTCTCAAAAAGGACGAGATACTCTTCTGAAGGTGCATGGACTCACATTGGCTTTTTTATTGGAAAATATTTTTTTGTGTTTCGTGTCAGAGTCAGACCAATGGCAATACAAGGATTTAATATTGATTACATTAAATTACATCGCATTCTTTCTCGGGGGGATCGAGACGGGCACATGTTTTTTTCGTCCTCTACTCTAAGAAGAAAATAACGAGAAACTATCTATTTTATTCGAATTGAACATTGCAACGGAGCAGCAGCAGCTGTCGGGGTCGGGAAAGTATCAGAGCAAATTAGGTAAAGAGAAAAAATGCAATAATGTCGGAAAAAATAGAGATAGCAATACCTTCCTTGACATTTTTTGTCTCCAGAAGAAAAATTGGGAGTGTTGCTCGGTTACATACATTGATTTGGCTCTTAGCCGTCTTAGCTGGAGGAAATGGGAATCGAAGGCTCAAGAAGGAAATCAAAGAAGATAGCAATTTAAAAAAAACTCCAAACATTTCAGTTCATCAAAAGCATTACCTAATTTATTAGTGGCGTTGGTGGAGCATGGCCTGGAATCAGGGAAGAAAATCTTTTTTAATTTCCACTCACGTTCCACTTTCAATAGGAAAAAAATCTACTAACAAGAGAACATGAAATGGGTTGTAAATCAAAGGTAAAGATGGGAAGAAGGTAAGTAAATGCTGAAAACGAACTTCATTTTAGCGATGGAAGTGGAGATCATCAAGACATTTAAAAGCAACCGATTCGCATAAATGTTTAAAATTAAATGAATTCTTGTCAGTCAGGAAATTTAAGTGTTTTCAAATTATATAATGTGTAAATACACTACAAAGCCTCTTTGGACCGTCTGATTCAATGGAAGTACTTTTTCAAGATTTTAAGGACGATTCCCCTGCGGAACTGATGATTCCAGTTTACATTCACATGATGAAAGATGAATTCTTAATGACACTATTTTAATTATAAAAACTGAAATTATCAAAGAACTAATCGAATCATAAATTCGCAATATCGACGTGTTTGGTATGTGGATGTATAGCCCATCATCCATACCATACCATGTCAGACCCGTAATCATAAAGTGCACTTCACTTATCCTTAAATGCGTAGCAAGAAAAGAAATTCAGAAGGCAATGCGATGGCGGGGGTAGAAGACAGAAAACAGTGTTTTATTTTTTAAACGTTTTTTTCCTCATAACTCAGGTTATAGGTTGTAGAACAACTTCCATAAAATCCAAAAACACGACTATGGAGGAGGTGGGATGTAGTACGCAATCGTTATCTCTTTTTATGGTTTCATCATAAAGTCTTAAACCCAAACAGAAATGTTTTTCCCACGATGATGCAATGATGAAAACTTTAGCAGGAATAATTTTGCTTCTCCTGTTAAGGATTTTTTTTCAATGAATAAAATGAATACGAAAAGCGAAACAAGTCGCAATACAATAGGTACTATTCAACCAGAACAGAAAGAACTAACCTTCCCTTCCTTGCTTGATGCGATGTGATCTGAATCTTTCAAAACGATCAAGTCAAGAGAGAAGAGGGCTGAATGCTGAGCTGCACTTTTCTTCTCCTTTTCACTGAATATTTAAATGCACTTCCTCCATTCCAGGAGTGGGAATCGTGGTGGTGGTGGGGTGGGATCTCCAGTCTTGAAGAAAATGCGTTTTCCCATTTTTCACCAATGCATTTTTTACTCAAACAATAGCTCTTTTAATTCCCTCCGGACCGGGAAAAGGAGGAAGAGTGCAGTAGTGCATTCATTAAATTTGGGCATTTTAACGGGAGCAAACCTGAGGAGAATGGAGAAGTCAATATCTCCAAGACTAACTGGAAAAGAGTAAAGTTGATCGTTGATTTGATTACCTATGCAAAGTAACTTCTTATTTGGAGGAGAACTAATAGATGTGTGCTGTTGCTTGGTCTGGTCCTCTTGCCTTCAGAAAGTAGAATATGCAAATGATTAAGGCAAGTCCTCCATCATTTCATTTCTTGGAAAACTTGAAATCGGAATCACCCCACCGGAAGGAACTAGAAGAATTATTTCCTTTTATTTTCCAAAAGAATTATATTCAGTCATCCGCATGAATTGAGAAATCGACAAGTTGGATTGGAGCCGAGTGAGTAAAAATTTCTGAAAACTTTACGACATCCAATCCAAGTGATATAGCTTAAGATAACGATAAGTGAAAGTGAATGAATTTGAATTTTCCTTTCGATTTCGTTACATTTCTGGAGGAAATGAAATGATGTTTAGGGCTGTGCACTTCATAATTATATTCTCCCTGGAAAAATTATATCTCATAATTTTCCAAAAATTTAACTACCATAATCAGAATCCCATTAGCATTGATTACAAAAGAGCCTTTGGTATATCCATAAACGTACACCCTTTCAGATAAATTCATTCTTTTTTCTCTTCAGGAAGTTTCACCAGTTTGAATATAATATAATGCCCTGGCTGGAGTGACAGGAAAGTTTTTCATGAATTTCATTAAAGAGACGACGACTTTTCTCTTCTTCCTTCCATTTCTCCTTCCGGGGAAAAATGAGAGGGACAGGTGTTGATAACAACGCAACATCAGCACCAACCAACCAACGTTTTGCCATTCGACTGGACTGAGTAACTGAATGCCATTTCCTCATGCTTCATGCCTTGAATAATTCGAGGCCTGGTTAACAACAGTAGTAGGCTGGGTTGGGTCTGACTTCAAGATAATTTGATCATGATGGATGTGAATACTGTGCAAACTTGTATGAAACTTCTTGGAAGAAAAATTGGATGCGTTGGAAAGAAGACAATGCAATAAGATAAGATGTGACGAGATGAGTTGTCATCAGTTATGCAACTTCACGTGGTAATATACATACATTCACGCATTGCACGACAAAGTGGATAAATATGTAGACCGTTTCATCTATGTCAGTACAAGTTTTAGTTTCGTAAACTAGGCATTCTTTCCGGTATTGCGTTGTCTCCTTTTTTAGAACAGCCAAAGTGAGGCACGCCGAAGCGTATTTCCGGAATTCTTTTCAGAGAAGGTATGCTAATTGATATTAGGCTGATTCATTCAAATTATAAATTAAGATATTGCATATTGTTGAAGAAGAATCTGAAAAGAAGAAGGTAGTGTAAGTAAAATATAATTGGCTCCATTCAAATTTACGACAGTGAATCGGAGCATCAAATTGATGGTCGAGTTTCATGATGGGGGTTATTTTTGCTTGTGAAGTTTGATCTGAATAGATTCTGTATTTTCCGTCAAGACTCTCAAGACGCAACATAATATTTCATCAGAAACTTGGCAAAGAAAAAAGGCGACTTTCTGAAACTCCTCTAATTATTCTGTAAACTTTACAATAATTTAATCTTCAACTGCCTGCCTTGACTTTGTCAGGCGCATATACAATCCAAGATAGGGATCTATGTAGGATAGCTGTGTAGATGTGACTAAATTAGTTTTGGTATTCACGATAGGATACGATACAATACACATTAGAAATATCATTTATATCCATCCATTTCCTGGCCGCATTCAGAAAGCTGAATAATTTCGAGAAAGCAAGGGAGGCCGACAGTTGACAGGAAGTCATTAGCACACTACTTCTGTATCTTACTCCTTCTTTACATATAAGTAGCTATGTACTAATTATACATAGTTTTTCAGAATAAAAAACTCTAAAAAGGGAAAAGTTTCAAGTAAGCCGGAAAATAACTTTTTCTTCTCGAAAACAAAAAGAAGATGAAAAAAAGTTTTCAAATTCGATTTTTTCCAGAGTGCTGTGCTGTACAGCTGGTGCCGTTGGAAAAAAATGAGCCAGGAAATATTATTAAGCTTATTGTGCTTACTATAGTACTGAAACACTCTAAGTCGAAAATAATGAGTGACTTTTGTGTTGCAACACAAAAAACTATTCCAGAATATTCTAAACAAAATAAATATGACTAATATTTCTGGTTCATAAAATTTCATACGCAATTATCAAATCCCAAGTTTAAATCCACAATGCTTGAAGATCAAGATCAGCAGAAAAACAAGACGAATTGCGACAATCAATACGAGAATATGGTATTCTTCGATAGAAAAATATTACAATCAAAAATCAATTATTGCCTAAATAGAGCCTTGCTACGACTATTACTAGCACGATAGCATCACAATCATATCACAAATCACCCAACCATATTCATATGATATCTTTTCTGCATCCAACAAAAAAATTATTTCTTGATGAATCATGCAAGCAAGCGAGCAAGCATCTAATGAACACGAGCTCGCCTCGATTGTTGTATTTCCCAAAATCGTACTTATCAAATTAGCAGATCTTTTCTAGCTATATTATGCTGAATAATAGTAGACAGCTCTCAAAACTCAAAAGTCCCAAAACAATATTTATTTTTTTCATATTACATCTTGACTCCAAGAGCAAAACTACCTGTTGTCTTGTGGCCAGTTTTTTTAGCGAGGACTGGCGATTGTGATGTGATGTTAGGGAAGAAGTCAAATCCATTTTTTGCTGTTGTATGTATCATTGTTCCACTTGTTTGGAGTAGCAAGCGTGAAAAATTGCTCCTTTTGGTTTCATCATGACCGTACATATATAGTAATATTTACGTACAATATAATATTTACATGGAAAGATCAAGAAAATTGATGATAATAATACGATGGGAGATGATGGATTGTTGGATTACGTAGCTCATCACATCTCATCCTTTCGTATGTATGTACCCTGCCATACACGTTAAAATATTAAAATATTTTAGCCGCAAAAAATATTTCCATCATCATTTGCACTGTCTTGCCTCCCGCACAAAACAAGTAACTTCTTCATTTTGGCAATTTATTGACAAACTTAATTGCAACTGCATCACACCTGAGAGTATTAAGTACAAGAAGTCCGACTGATCGACTTCTGTTTAAAGTATTTCAAAAATGGTTTCCTCGCACAGTGTCCTATTTGCCCTTGTCACCATTGCCCTAATGGGCAAGGTCAGTCCATTTTCAGTATCGGTGCCACCCATCAAGTCGGTCTGCAATAGCATGGTCCCAGGTCATGACAAGTATAGACCACAAGTTGTAGATAGTCCGTTTTTGGTTTCCACCGATGTGAATGAAGTACCTGCAGGTGGTATTGTCGAAGGTATGGAGAAAAATTTGTTGACGATTTTTTTACAAAGAAGGGGGAGGATAATATGCATATTATTTTGGAAATATTATTGCAGTGTCTCTGCAGGGAACTGGAAATAGGACATTTCAAGGTTACTACTTGCAAGCAAGAAATGATAAAGGCATGCCCGTGGGAATGTTCAACTCTAATACTCTCGCCAAAGTTCATAGCTGCAACGGAGTTCGATTTGTGAGTTTTCGACTCATGATTTTCTAAATTTCTTAAATGGAACTGAAAAAAAGATCTTGATTGATATTTTTAGAATGCTGCCCATCATGCCAATTCTGACGAGAAGAGTCGTATCAACGTGTCTTGGCTAGCTCCAAAGAGATATTCAGGAGAGGTTACGTTTACGTAAGTCAAGTCGGAGAATCGACTCGACAGGTGCATAAAATAATTATTGTTATTTAAAATATGTGATTTTATTTTACTTTTCAGAGCGACTTTTGTTGAAAACTATGTAACATTTTGGACTCAAGTAAAAGCACCAACGGTTCGCGTAGTATCGTAGTGGCAGCTATCTTAAAATGTTTTAAACTTGTAAATTATCTTATCTTATCATACTTAATATCCATTCAAATCAAATACAATGCCATCATCACCACCAATGCTAAATAAATATATATTATTTTTAACTATTACTACATACGTTCCTTTATAGTACTAGACATTTAGAGTGTTTACGCATGGCTTACTTCTTAAGTTTGTGAATTTTCTTCAAAATTCGAAAATAACTCGACCACCGTGTCCGTCTTCTTTATGAATGAATCTTCGATCGCACAATGCCCCGGAATGATAACACTCGGGCCAGGCCCCGTTTCCAGTTTCTCCACCACGCCAATCGAAATCCTTTTCTGGAGTGCGAGAGCAAATGGCGTGATGAGCACCAAGAAGATCATGTGCGTTGCAATGAAGCCACTCATCGGCAGCCAGAATGTGAAGTCTCTTATCCAAAGGCCAATGGCGAGTTCCGTAATCACAAAGAGCAACGATACGATCAACCAAATCCTTACTTTGTACAGGGGGTCGTATGGAGCAATGGCCTGATTGAAAAAAATACTGCTTAGATTTTTAAAAGACGAGATTTCTATTTCTATTGCATTGAGCCATTTCACTATAGTATACTCACGATCATCTCTAATTTGGATGACTGATGCAGCAGGTGTGCTGCCCAGAGCTTGATCAGTATCGCAATGAAAAATGCCGGAAGGCCATATTTGAAATAGACCACTGCAGAAGAGGGAAAATGTGACATGACATGAGCAAGTGAGAAATCTGAGTCAGTCTAAAGAAATGAAGACATGCTTACCTGCCGGGCCTTGTCCCTCCAGGACGAACCACGCGTATGCAGCAATATGTACGAGTGAAATTATCTGTTGGTGAAATGAACATAGAAAAAATGCATATTGATTAAGTTTTCGTAATTTATTGCATATTGAAGATTGAGTTTACTGACCACATCGAAAATGGAGACCATCCACGTCACTTTACTTGAATGCTCCATTTCTCCAGGAGTTAAACTTCAAGCCATTTCAGTATTCCGTTTATTATTCATTCCTTCCTTGCTCACAAAGGCAAAGGACTTCATTTGGCGTTACTTATTTGATACTCAGAATGGAAATATACGATATTTTACGAAGAATGAGCAAATACATTTGAGTAAGTCATGGCAAATTAAACGGCAGCGAATAATCAAGAAAAGCAAAAAAATATTGCATTCAATTTTTAATAACCTGCAAAAGTCGACCTTTGACTGACTCTAAAACATTTCCAGTCACTTACTAACTCAATTTGAGACACGCTTTATGTAACATCAACAGCAAGAACCAGGAACAATAGCAATCATCCCTTCGGTCGAAAAGGAAATATGGCTCCTAATGAATCCTGTGAGAAAGGTCTGGGAATGAACATGCATCGCCACGCAATGTAATGATCTGAAAAACGCCTACGACTCTTGCTTCTACGCATGGTTCAATGAGGAATTTCTGAAAGGTAAATCTAAGGACCACTCTGCTTGCGAACCCATGCTGAAGGCATACACCGACTGTGTTAAGGAAGCCATGATCGCCAGAGGAATGGACCCTGTGGGATATGCCAAGCACTGGGAGAATGTGGAACGGGCAGAAAAGGAGAAAGCAAAGCAAAAGGAGTCCAACGATGACCAGACAAAATTTCACTAATACGTTCATAAATATGTAATGAAGAATGTATCAGTTAAAAAGTTAAATGTAGCAGCTTTTTATAATAAAAAGTATGATTAAAGATTTCAAAGTCTTTTCTTATGGACTGAAGTAATATTAATTGCGTATTTAATATTGGTTTAAAAATGTGTTAAATTCTTCGTTAGATTGACTCATATATAAGTACATAATTAATTGTTAATATGTAGCACAAGGTATGATATAATAAAAATGTTATTTCATTGGAAAACCACCTCGCATACGTCATTAGCTCTTAGGGCGGTTTCAAAGACTCCGTAGTTGAACATGGCCTCGTTTTTGGCGTGCAGCACCCGATCTGCATCCCGAGTCCAGTGCATCTCCCACTCTGACTTGACCTGTAAAGGAACGCGCAAAATAAAATAATGGAGATCATAAATATAGACAATATGAGATAGCTTTAGCTGACCATACTTTGTAAATCATCATGTCTTCGTAGATATCCTTCCCCTTGACATTTTCCCACGAGTTCCTATGAAAGCTTCTGATGACTTCCACCTCCCGAAGTGAACTAACCTCCATTAGCTCAAATAATGTCTCAGGCCTAATTCCATAATCCCCCACGCATCCCGTGTCGACCAACCTGAATTTCTGTAGGCTTGGAGGAAACCACGTTCTAAACCTGGATAAGCTCTCAGTGGAGACGTAGATATCCCTAAGGCTGAGTACCCTCACTGTATTCGGGACAAGTTCAATGTTCTTGAGGACTGGTATCTTCAAAGTGACCCTTGCAATGGCAACCACGTCATCGTCCTCATTCTCGCCTTCCATAAAATTCCTAAAGATAAGTTTCCTCCCGCGGATGAGTAGATGAGAGAGATTCTTGAAACCTTGGAATATGTGGCAATCCAGAAGACTAGTATGCATGGCTTCATCTACGGCATTGATATGGAAGAGGACCTTTGAAAGACTTTCCGAGTTCATTTTCAAGCAGGGTATTCCCGTAGCTCTATTGTTCCTATTGTCGTTCATGTAAAATAATTCCTTCAGTCGTTTCTGCGATTTGATCAACTGATTCCAGATTATGTCCGACTGGGCGTCCCTCAGTCCAGCGTAGCTGATCCTGTGAAGATATACAGCCTCCTTGACTGCCTTCGCTGCAAATAGATTCGACTCAGGGGAGGACAGTTCAGGAAAGGAATCCTCTTCTGCACCGGGAGGATCAGGCTCGTGGAGTTTGGCCAGGGAGTAGAACTGGAAGATCCGCATGGTGAGTTTGTGTCGTACAAGGGCATTCAGAATGGCTTTCGTGACCTTCAGATCGTAAGAAGGGAGGTAGATCAGGTCCAAGATGAGGGTGGTCAGTTGAGTCGAGTGGAGATTCAGTAGGAGCTGGATTAAATTATTGGTAACTGCAACAGCCTTGGCCCATTCATAGTCAGTGATGCTGATCTCATGACTAGTTAACTTGAAATGCTTGAGCGAAGTCGTATGCAAAAAGCCAGGCGGAACCTTGATATTTTCTAGCGTAGAGAAGTGGATTGTCAGACTGGTCAGCTTTGGCACGGGGGAAAGCAAGGTGACGAAGTTGGATGTCGTAATGGGTCCATCAAAAACTATGAAAGGGAAAAATCCGAAATGAATATATAGGTAATTATTTTAACTTGCCATGAGGAAATGACTTGACTAGGCTGACCTATATTTCTCAGCGTTTGCGGATATGCAAAGGGGCAACAGTCAATGCTTGTGAGATCTCCCACGTAGCAGCTCTTCACTCCAAGTCTGGAAATGATACCAATGGGCTGAAAGGGTTGTTGGGGTCGTCGTGTGGTGCTTAAACAGGACCTTCCTATGGACACTGATACTCCCACGGTCTCGTTTATCACTGCATACCATCTTTGACTGTGTTAAAAAAGAAAGCTACAGAATATAATACAGTTTCATAATTCCTACATATTTTGTTTATGACTGATGACTGATTTACCATGTCTGCATTGCACTTCGCAATGTCGAATCATCACAAAACTGGAGTATCTGACTTAGAAGCTGCAGAAAATGAGACAAAAATCTTTATAAAAAATTGTATTGGACATTTGAATAAAAAGCTGAGCGAAAATCGTAAGGTAAACTTGCTTCGTTCGGGATTCTATTCGAAACACTCGCATCCTCGGCATCAAATACTACAGAAGACTCAAGAATAGACGGTGCTGGCCTGTAGCGCTTCCTGGCCTTCCTTTGTTCAGACTTTCGCGGTCGCTTCTTCCTCGCCATCATGCCTTCCTCTTCTATTTCAAAATTATCAGAAGTAGATAAACAGGTCGTATATAAAAGCACAGTATTTTCGATTCATGAGACAAACTACATTATGTTCACTATAAGTGCGCGACTTCACAAAACAGTAATCCCAGACAAAATTAATTTAATTTAATTTAGTTTTTACTTTTCATCTGACCGGGATGGGCTAGATGTTTTTGTTTTCGGAGGCTTGCTAAATAGGCCAGAGATTTGCAACGAAGAAATTAAATGCATTCATAAAAGGACGAACAGCTGCACAGATGAAAGAAACGCTGGCTATGGTAACGTTTCTGACGTAAGGGACTTGAATGCATATGAATATGAACGTAAAAATTTCCTTTGTTTTCGAACCCATCATATGCATTTCTCTGGACTCTGGACAAGGGACATATATGTAGTTGTGCTAATATACGTATTATATGAATACCTCCATGAGTCATCATTAAAGGCTGCGGAGCTGATGCTTTGAAAAATAGATTTACCTATTCTGGGACAAAATCGATTCGTCAATTTTATTATAATGTATTTATGTACCATTTATGCCATTGTTGAGAAATATATTTAATATTGATTTCTCATTTCTCATGAATGCGTTTAAATCAATTTCAACTATGCACATCTTGGCAATTGAAATTATTTTAATTAATTGTAATTATTTTTTAAAGTGACAAAAGCGCTACGAGCACTTTAAATCTTAAAAGCTGGCTTTTTTGCTTTCTTGCTCGACTACTCCTCTTTCGTACATACATTGAATTCGTGCAACGTTTAAAACTATAACAAAAGTCAAACCTCTCGAAGCCATTATGGTCAAACTATTCCCGTCAACATAAATTGCCTCAAGTCGTAAATTTCGAAACTCCAAAGCAAGCCTTTGTCTCTAGTCAAAAAGTTATCTGATTTTAGTTGCAGGAGATTTGAAAAGATCAATCAAAAGGATGTTGTAGGTTCAATGGGTACAATATGAGCACAATATACCTATTTCACATGAGGTGACATACAGGTATAAAATATAAATTTTGTAATGTTTTTATGATATGATCGGATCATCACCAAAGATTTGTCATAAATTGCATCTTATTGTCTTAATTTCTCGAAGTTATTGTAATTACCTACGTCTAATATTAAGAACCTTTATTTAATATGCGTATGAATCTGTCTTCGTAAATCCCTTTGGCTAGAAAATATCAATTTGTCTCCGCCTTCGTTTTGTACTCAAAAATCTTATTCCCTCCCTGTAATTTCTAGTTTACTTCTCCCAGATAATTTCTTTTTTATATAAATTCTAATTTTGAAAGCGATCTAATCCTTATGCAAGTAATTTTGAAGGGTTGATTTATTTCTAGCAGGAAATCTACATGAAATTGTTCCACCCAACCCAAGCACAAAATGCCCAAGTAAGTGACCTGTTCTTTGCTTAGGTGCTTGTCGCATATTACCTATACCAGCTTCAAGGGGTAAAAAACAATAAGTTGTAATTTCGCACGCGTACCTTTGTTGATAGGGTGGTCTGTAGTCTGGTCGACTTGGCTTGGTCTTAGCCGCTGGCCTTGCCTTTTAAAAAAGGACACTGATGCGTTTTGAAAACGAGAGTACAAATTACCTTTTCAAAAAAATGAATTGTTTACGGGGCGCATCTATTCTAACTAACTACGGTTATGAAATTGTTATTGTGAATTTATGATAAAGTTTTCAGGGGAATTCGATTTTGCAACATTTCCTGTGCTTTCGGCAACCGAGCAGAGTGGACAATTTATATAAAAGCGATATGAATCGATTTTGAATATCCATTTGCTGAATAGCCATCCACCATTAGGCTTGAAAAAGTAAAAGGCTCTGCAGATCAATCCCTTGGTTAAAAATGCAGAGTTTGATGTGCAATGGATAAGGTGCTGATCCTCTGAGAGAAAAATGGTAAAACAATTATTTAATGCCGACATTTAATCAAGTTCATAATATTTCCTCAATTTCTGAATTTCAGACTTCATTGGTCTTTATTTTGGCTCTGTCAACATCGATTTCCATCTCGGTATCGTCAGAGACCAAACCTCCCGTTGCTACTGAAGATACAATCGATCAGAAGCCAGAAAGTTCTATTGCTCATCATCAATATGTCAGGCTCCCTGGTGCCTTCTCATACAATAATATTGCTGACCACATTGCCGGAATAGGACGTGGACTAACTCCACCTCCCCCTCTTTCGGGTAAGGGAATATCTGTGCTTGAAACTAGTCCGGCTCAATCATTCCCAAGGGTCGCGTCCCCTCAAAACCCAAAATTACGGAGGAAAGGACGAAGACAAAAGCTTAGAGCTTTCAGTAATCTTGAGTTCGAGTCAGACCAACCACCGCCTATACCCCAAGAGCCCGATATTCCCCCTGATGAAGATGTCGAAGTTGAAGTGACGCCAAGATCAAATCCTTCTCCGCGCGACTTCATCCCCAATTTAATTCCGAAAGAAAAACTTCCCGATGAGTCGGACGCTTCTGAGTCAGAAGAAGGTAGAATCTTCAAGCACATATCCGTCCACGTTCCACCTGAAGACCTAGATGAGGAAGTGTCAGCTCCAAGAGTTGTAAAAGTTGCCCGAGAACCAGAGAAACACTTAAAGGTTATATTCATCAAACCTGATCCAGAGAACCAACCTCTTCCGAAAACTGAAGTCCAACTTCCTCCAAGTCCAGTTCAGAGGACTCTTGTTTACGTACTTACGCGATCAGGAGTTCCTACGCCAATCAGGCTCGTGAAACCAACAACCCCCAAACCAGTTCCTCCTCAGGTATACTTCCTCCGATATACCAATCCAAGTCCAGCAAGCCCTACTCCGAGTTCCACTCCCGAGGAAAAAGCTAAACCTCGTCCTAATTCAACAAAGCCCCCTCCCATCAAACAACAAGCCTTGCCTCCACCTGCAAAAGCTCCAGCAACACCCCTTCTTCCTGTAAATCTAATCCAGCCAACTGTAACAGTTCCCTTGGCCCTCCACACTCCCATACTGTACACCTTCAAGAGGAACTATAAAATTTTGAATACCCCAGCCAACTACAGATATCATACCCACACCCATGGTCCATCAGGAACTTCGACATCTGGGTTGTCCCAACTCGCCAACAACCTAAACAATCACCACCATCACCATTATTCTCCTTTGGTCACGACTCCCTTGGTATATCCCCTGACTACTACTTACAATTCAAATCCGTACCGTTACACCCCACAAAACTATTATCGCCATCATCACCATCACCATACGCATCCCCACCAGTATATCTACACACCGCCGTCTTCCATTGTGACGTTTCCGAATCCTTATTCCCATCACTATTACGACCATGGTCACCGTCACAATCATAATTCGCATTCTCATCGGAAGCACTCGCATTATCATCCTGTTGTCAATACCCGGTTCATTTATAGTTGTACTTTATTCGAGGAAAGATGATGTAATAAAAATTAATTTGAAAGACTGAATATATTTTTTCATGTGACAAATGCAAAATAAAAGTTGAATTAGTGACTTAATCAGAAAACCTTTGCTCCTTGATGGCATGCATGCATGATGATCTAATTGATTGATGATGTAATTTATTTTCGTACATGTGCCCACTCCACTTGACTTTATCAATTGGACTTGAAAATGTAATTGACCATTGATTTCATTCCATACATATTTCACTTAATCGATTATGCAATATTTAATCAGAGCATAAAATATGGTTTGTAGTACTGTGTGATCTTATCATGTGCATACCATCATAAGTATGAAAGCTAATTATTCTCATAAAATGGTCCGATCCGGTGGATGAAGTGTTGTGAATTGCACTGATTTCAAACAGATTTCAGATGATATATATGCTAGCCGTGAAAAAGGATTCCTTCACTTTGAATTAATGAAAGGAGATGAGTTGAGTGAATGTGAACAAATTTAGTTAAAATGGCGAAAAATATGATTTTACTTCCGGCAATCATGTGCCTACTGGGCGCTGGCACCATGATTCTTGCAAACCAACAGGACGATTCTCAGGTAATTAAAAATATCTCAATGATATTCACGATACTCATTTCGATTTCAGGGAACATCAATTAAAATTTTGATCATTTTATAGATTTCATTTCATCTTGAAAACCCCTGCCCATATAATTACACTGGCCCCGTTCCAAATCCCGAAGACTGCTTCTCCTTTTATCTGTGCAACCAGGGTTACCCTGAACTCATGATTTGTCCCGCCCGCCTCTGCTACAATGCAGCCATTGAGGCATGTGATCGTTGCAACAACGTCCCTGGATGCGAGGATGACTGGCCCCCACCAACAACCAGACCTCCACCCATGACTACGACCAATGCGACATCCACCACAACTCCAAGACCCACAAGACCTCCATCAAGCACAACAACCACCCCTCGTGTGACCCGACCCCCATCAACAACCACGACTACCCCTCGCTCGACAAGACCTCCAAGGACCACTACAACCACCCCAAGACCCACTAGACCTCCATCAACCACAACCACAACTCCTCGTCCGACAAGACCTCCATCAACTACAACAACAACGGAAAGAACCACGCAGCCAGATCTACCCTGTCCTGATATGCCCTACATTAAAATGCCGTATCCCGGAGATTGTCAAAGATATTACGTTTGCGTGGATGGGAACAACGTAGGAATCGAATCTTGTAGTTTTGGCCTCTGGTTCCATTTCCAACAACAAGCTTGTGTTTATCCTTGGGCTGATGAATGTTGGTAATTGATTGCGTAATATCAACATCCGTTTGAAATAATTTTGTTTTGATACTCATGTTCATTTATTTAATTCCACAATTTCAATAATAAACTCAACAATAAATTTTAAGCCTGGGATTTGCGTCGATTCTTGCTTTAATTCAGATCATCACCAAATATGAGCGCTATAATACCATCTTCACATTCATCCTCCCACACGAGCAATTCACTTTTTTGGACTCGACTCGACACTACTCTCACTCTCGCTAGAGAGATCTGAAAAATGCATAAAAATGGTTACAATGTTGACGTTGCTTTACTATTTTCAGATGCCATCACAGAAGTTTAAGGACTTCTCGTTTGGGTGCATATAAATGTTTTATCGCCACCAACCAACCGCATACGTATCCCACACATTTCGTTTTGCATAAGTCAATCTCATACTTTTTTATTTGAATGGAAAACTGTTTTGCTTACATCATTTTTTGCGAAGGTGGAATGGATTTCGAGAATCTGAATTATTACTCATTTTAGTGTTTCGCTTATATGGAGGTCGGTAAAACTAGGAAATGAGCGGATACATAAGATATGATGATACGAGGTGGATTTGGAGAGTGAGAATGTCATGTCGGGGATGTTGATACATATAAGCCAAATCACGCATAAAAGGCAAAGAAATTATTTAAATCGAGTGGAGGAACAAGGACTCGGATTACACTTTGCAAGTTGCTGCGTTGCATTCCTCGTCCCAGTGCGTTTTACTCTGGCGTTTGAAGGTTAAAGTCGAAACCAAAATTAGAAGAAGTGTGTCAAGCCATTGCTTAAGTGAAAATAACACAATTCCCGAAAAAGAGCGAATCAGCTTCAGATCACATTTCAGTTTTCTTCTGGGTATCGACCAGATCAGTGACTGCCGTTTGCTTTTCATCCATTTTGTTAATTTTTAAAAATGCAGGGCGGACAAGGTAAACTACAATGGATTAGAGAAGCTCTTTTATAAAATTTTCAAAATTAAATATTTCTGTTTTTCTCTTCCTTAGAATGCATTTGGGATGTTGCCGTTGCGGTAAATACCATTACCTTAAAATTTACACGTGAATTTATACATTTACATATTTACCAGAATCTTATAAAATATTTTACAGGAACATAACAAATACAGGAATCTCCATGGAATACCTCCAGTGAAGGGAAATCGTCAGGTAAGGCTTCTTAAAATTAGATGAATTACCAAAATAGATAAATCATCCATAAATAATTGTTTTCAGATGCACGAAGATGCGCAAAAGTGGGTGGACTTTTTAGTTTCATCGAACAGGTATATTAATTAGTTTTAGTTACATTAACTTAATTAAGCATAAAAGAAGTAGGATAATTTTTACAGCGATACGTTTCTGGATATTATCTGTCTTGAAAGGGGGTAATAACGTAATTTTTAAATAAAACCCCGATTTATGTATAGATTCGAACCAACGACCATGGGAAAATACGGGAACTGTCTCGCGAGTTCCTTCCAACAAAACAAGGCTGACGCGATAAGAGATGCAATTCAACGCTGGTATAACGACAAGGATGCAGGTTTCTTTCATACCATTGTTGCGAGCAACACCAAAGAAATCGGGATAGGGCTCGCGTGGAATGGAATGGACCAGAGGTAATTTCTTGGTTCGTTAAAAATTACTGAAAATGCCTACGCTTCGAATCATAATTATGTTTATTTATGACTTTCCAGATGGATCATTAACGCGTTCTACTATCCACCAGTGAGGCGCTAGAAAAAATCAAGAAATCATTCAATATTTTCATCTGACTAATAATGCAAGTTTCAGTTTATTTTATTTTTCTGTGAATCATTTTGACTTTGTTCAAAACTTTGCTATTTTATTATTAAATAATAACATTACTACTTATTCTATCATCCATATGCCGTAAATTGTTGATGCATTAAGACCGCGCTGATTTATCATAAATTAAAAGAGCCCCATGCCTGCACAAATAAATTATCTTAAAACTATCATTTCCATCCCTGCGTCTGGAAATTCTTTCCTCCCCTTCGCGGCTCCCCTCCCCCGGAGCCAGATCTATCGGCGTCATCAGCACCCAAGTCTGCCGAAGCAGAATTGACATTCCTTGTCCCAATACGGAAGAGTTTTTCTCGTCTTCTATCAATCGGGCCTGATCCCACACCTTCCTCCTGGATCAGATTTAATGGGAACTCCTTCTCCTTCACCATGAGGGCCTTTGAGTATTTCCAGGAGAATGGATAGCGATTGATGAACGCATTCCAGAACATTCGACTGAGACGGTGACGGTCAATGCTTTCACTAGACTTTTTCAGAACTTGAACTTGGGTGAGGCTTGAATTGTCGTCAGACGTCAGTTGTGAGGAGTTTTCAAGATTCTGGAGGAAGATGTCAATGGGCGAGAGCTTTGAATTGGGATTTTCCGCCTCGGAATATGCCTTGTTCAAAGCTGCACGGAGAATTTCCTCTGCAACTTTCTTGTTCTCACCTGGATTGCAAAATAATATTAAAAATGAGCTTTGAAAAAATGCTTTACCTAAACTTATTAAAATGAACCATTTTATTCATTTTAACCTTACTGTAGGCGTTGGCCGGAAGCTGATCGTAGTTTGGGTAGTTGTGGCTCTTCAAAAGTTCCCGAAAAGAGGCGTCATCCTTCGCCGGGACCGAGTTTGGTAGCCCATCGTCAAAATACATTTTGAACTTGTGCACTTGCGAAATGAAATTGGTTCGATTGAAATTCGGATCGAAGAAGACGAAAGGAACTATGCCATACTTTAAAAAGTAAAGGACCTCCCATTGGGGTATCCGATATCTGAGAAGGTTTCCAGGAGGCATTTTGAACCTAGGTATGAGATTCTGGAAAGGAACTTTACTCTCCGGAATTTCTACCTCCGCAGAAGAAACGCAGGGAGAGTAGGAAAATGAAATGATAAAGGAAAGAAGAGAAAGTTTAAAGACGAAGACGGGGCAAAATGAAAAGTTTCCCATTTTGACGAAGCACAAAACAAAAAGTAGACGAAAGGGCGATAAAGGTGGTTGCTGGCTTATGAGGTCTTCATTGTTACAAAGTGACGGTTGCATGGGTCTTTACAGACACCAAGCTAAGATAAGTGAGGAAGCTCCTCCTGAAGACAAATGAGTGAAAATGGCCGGAGAGAAAACCCTTTTTATACAACAATGCAGAAGCGTCATCATTGGTTTACCATCTGGATGAGGAATTTTTATTGAAATATCTTAAATGTCTTGAACATGCGTTGACCTTTTCTACACAGAGGTAAGCGTCTTGCTTGATTTCCTATTAAACGAAGAATAAATAAGTAATAATAATCTTCAATTAAGAACAAAAAATACCGGATTTACAACAACAACAACAACAAAAACCAATTATTTGTAGGTAGCTTAATGCATCGTTAAACAACCCCGCCAGTCATGATGACTGACTGAAAATTATCTCTGGAATTTTTCATTAAATAATTCCGGATTTTTTACCCGCGTCATTTTTAAGATGCGTTTAGCTGCAATAATAAATCCAGATTCGGTTTATGCTTCTACTCCACACTGTCCACACCATCATTCATGCTCGATTGTACTACAAGAAACATGCATAGCCCGACCAAATTATGTATTTTGAACTAAAGTCTTTGTTCATTCCAATTTCCAAGGTTTCGAACCAGATGGTGTAAGTGAGGGTGTGATTTTAATTCCAGTTCCATCTTTGTGTATACGTACTTTACATCATATCTTTTTATGCATTCACATTTCTCATGTCACAAAAATGATTTATGCCAATTTTTTTTTTGCCCTGAGCCTGTATTCTAACATAAAAGTTTGTTCAAAAGAGATTTTACCTGTCTATAAAACTTACCCGGGTCAATCAAAAATAAAATAAAAAACTTCGTTTTTTCCAAATTGTAAACGAAATTGTAATGCAATGGATTGCGTTATACTCTATATTCGCTTCATGCTTATGTTTAACTTTCCTCGCATAATTGTGCTAATTTTGTTAAGCCACATCAATTATTAGAAAGCCGGATTGAATTGAAGTAGCTCCAATTTTAAATATAGTTGATATAGCAGGGTGTAGCAGGATAAATATAGTTGATACGTTGACTAGCTGTCATTCTGATAACGTTGATATTAATGTTATCATTGATTGATTGCATATGAATAGCCCGATGATATAACTCATTATAACATAATATAAGATAATGATAATAATGAACAAGAGGAAGTCGTAATATCTCGAATGTGGTCCATCATTTTTAAAGTAACTCTCTGTAAGGAGCAATAAGAGAGTCCACTATTTAATATAAGTCATTTATTTTAATTTTTAAAAATGAAGATAATTGCCCTGATCCTTCCCCTCTGTGCTTTCCTTTGTGGCTTGACACAAGCCCAGAGGACATTTCAAAATCCAATTCTCGACGAAAGAGCTCCTGACCCATGTATCCTTAAGCACAATGGCGTCTACTTGATGGTCTTCACGCAAGGAAACCGTATCGAAATCTTGAGATCGCCCATTCTTTCCAACTTCCGTCAAGCCGAACGTCGACAAATTTACACTGCTCCGCCAAACCGAGCCAATTTATGGGCCCCCGAAATCCATTTTATCAGAGGCGATCTCTACATTTACTTCACCATGGATGATGGAGTCGCTGATGAAAACCACCGAATGTACGTTATCAAGGCTGATGATCCTAACAATCCTCTTGGAAACTGGTCTTCGGAAGTGAGGTTGCTTCCTGAAGAGGAGATATATGCCATTGATGGGACCGTCCTTCAGTATGAAGATGGCAACCTCTACTTCATCTGGACTGGTTTCCCCCAACCTCCAGGCTCAATGAATCTGTACATTGCCAAGATGGAGAATCCAATGAGAGTCATTCCCCCAAGGACACTTTTGAGAACGCCATCTATGGAATGGGAAATGCACGGGTATCCCGTCAATGAAGGCCCATTCATCATTCAGCGTCAAGGCAGAACCTTCCTAGTATTCTCGGGAAGCTCTACCTTCACCCCAGACTACTGCTTGGGAATCATGGGTATCGACGGAGGACTGGATCCCATGGTGCCATCTAATTGGTGGAATGACGTCAATCACTGCGTCTTCACAAGGAATGATCAAGAAAGTGTATTTGGAACTGGACATGCCTCTTTTGTGCGATCAAAGGGTAAGTTGAGAAAAATCATAGTCACAAACGACAAATAATTGTGTTGCTAGCATACATTAAATGTTTCAGATGATTCCGAACTCTGGATGGTTTATCACGCTGTTGATGACGTCAGTGATTTGGGCGGAAATCGACGCGCTCGTATTCAGAAACTCGAATGGGAAATGAATGCTCCTAAATTTCCAAGGGCGGCAGGTCTCAACACTCAGATTCCAGTTCCAAGTGGGGAATAAATTATCAGGGCCATTAAATCACAAAAAATTTATCAAAATGTTCTATTTTTCTAAAATGTTGTTTGCCTTGTTGTTAGCATCCACTTATTTGATATTTCGGGAACTGCTCTAAGGGTTATGATGAAAGTTAAATACTTGATAAATTTGGAAGGATAATTAGGAAATTGCAATAAATTGAAGCCTGTTATTCAAAACTTGTATGCATAAAGTACGCTGGGTTTAGTTTGAAATTAGCCTGGTTCATAATTATCTTTTATTAAAGAGGATTACACAAGGCATATAGGTATATAACATCACAATTCCATATTGTTCTCAAAGAAACGTCATTATTATCAGTAGAACACTGCAGTCGAAGCGATGTCCTTCACGGCGGCGGCATTCAAAGTTCACCTCCAACTCCAGAGATTTATCCCTCCCACGTTTAGCGTTGATCTTGTAAACGGTCAGGTAGTACGAAGCACACTTTATCATCAAGCATTCCACCGGCGAATCCGCCGACCAATCTTTAGGTTAGTATGCCTTTCATTCCTGTTTTCTGTCTACCGCATCTTCTTTCTCATTCTCAATTGGCGAACGTACTCGAACAAAAATCCTCAACAAATCATCATCAACTGCATTATAATGTGCCTGAGTTCCCTTCTTATTTTTGCTAAGGTCATGATGACAAAATTCACGGATGAACTGTGCTTTATAATCACGCAGAGAATGAAAGTATGTCCCATACAGGAGAATCTCCTTTTACCCCATTTCCGAGTGAGGGACATTCCCAAGCAAGAGCTTTTCATTTATGGATTTTCTGCAGGATTTGGTGCTTATCCATTACTCGCCATCATTGTTCCTTTTGCCATTGACTACGATCCAGCTCAAATTTTCCTGAACGAGTATGTGAAATGGGGCACGGACAAAATTCTGGTGAAAGTTGCAATAAGCACGCTATACGGAATGTTTTGCTGTATGGGAAGTGGAGTGATGTTGTCCATTATGCTCATGTCTATAAGCATTACAGAGGGCTTGCTCAGGCTTTCTTACAGTTTGTACATTCGACGAACATGCTCAAATAATCTGGAACATTTCAAGAACAGTAAGTTCAGAATCATTCAGATTAACCTCGAATTTTCAACGTTTCTAAGGAAGTTCCGAATCCTGCAAATCCTCATGGCAGAGTGTTCCCGACTCACAGGAGACTTCCTCTTTGAGCTAGTGTGCCAAGGAGTGCTTCTCTCAAGTTGTAGCCTCTTTACTCTCCTGGCAATGCGAACAGAGTTCCCAACCGTAGGCTTGATAATGTTTTTCACTATAGCGGCATTGACAATGACCGTTAATTTTTTCCTCGTCACTATGGGTAACATTCCAAACAAAAATGGGAATTTATTCATCTACTTTTGGAAAAATTATGCTTCGAAGCTGAACAGGAAGCACTTGAACTCCTGTCCAGAAGTTGGTTACAGAATTGGAATTTTCCGGAATGTGAAAGCAAAATTCGCTTTGGTGTTTTCCAACACTGTTATGGAAACGACTGTAAATTTATTATTGATGACGCAGTAATAAAATATAATAAAATATAAGATGAAACTGAAATCATTTTTATGTTTTTAAGTCTCATATTGCCTTTTATTTCGGCCACGAAGACCATGTCGGCTGCTTATACACGAAAGCATTTTCTCACAAATAAAAAAGGCTATTGTGATTGTCCCTCCACCGAAAAGAATTTTAAAGGATATTTTTAAATCTCTAAAGTACAATCCGCCCCGATAAAGACTGGTCACTTGCTCACATTTAATTTGTGTCTTGTCCTCATATTGCTTGTTCAGCCTGCGGATGATTCCGCTTTCCACTAGCATGAGTATACTGCATAAAATAATGCAATTTTAGGGTTTAAGCTTTATGTACAGACATCATATTTTGTTAGGAAAAGATGCAGACTTTCTACTTACTTGTAGTTAAGAATCTCTTTTAAAGGGGACCCCTTCCTCACAAACATCCCTGCCGGTGTCCTTGCCGCTGCGACTTTCACCGTAGAGACAGTCTCACAGAAAAAATTATCGGACTTATTCAGTGTCGAAAATACTGTTGTGACAGCATCAGAGAAAGAAACTAAGGCGATCGGAGCTTCATTTTCATTCCCAAAGATGACTACTGGAAGACCGTCTTCTATCGTGTACAGTCTGCTATTCTCAAATGGAATAATCTGAACTCCTCTTTGGTTGTAAATATTCTTGAATTAAAGAGTATTTGCGTAAACTTTAAAATATATTGCAATTACCAGCTAAAACAGTAAATTCTAACAAAGATCCGCTTTACCGCGATTAAACCCCGTGCAACTGGTAGCCATTTATCAGTGTAAACTTCCAATTTGCTCCTGGACAAGTCCCTGAACGTTCTTATGGGAACCTCTTGAGTTACCAGGTTACCCGTTAATTTTGCAGAGCATGCCACATAGATGCAAATGGCAAGGAAAGACGCAACTACACAAATTAACCGAAGCGTTACGCTCGTTGGTTTCACATAATAACCTGGAAATATGAGAAATTAAGAATTTTGTGCTCTCATTAAACCACCGACAATTACGGGATTTCTCACCTTTCTGACAAGCTGTAGTCAACGCCCACAATGCCGCCTCACGAACAAATTCCATATCCCATTTCGAGATATAACCAGCTTTCCTATGAACCGCAGCAGTGACATAAACGGAAAGTAAAACTACCGCCCACGCAACTCCTGCTAGGATCCAACCTTTTCTTGGCATCACGGAAGTGAGTAAATTGACAGAGGAGCGTGGTTGCCTGAACAGAGCAACGAACTCACCAGTGCTAGAGGGTTGGAGGAAGCTGATACCTTTCATTTGATCAATCATCATGACCATGGAGGCTTGAGCGACGGAGAAGTCCGCTTCCTTATTGATGAGCTGCGCTGACATCCCTGTCCAAGTCCCGTTTTCAAGCAGACCTACCCAGCCGTTCCCTTTCTTGGTGACGTAGCTGAAGTTCATAGAGAATTGGAGAGCAAGAAGCATGTCAAGGCACATGCCTCCGGTGTATTCCACCGTGCCATTTTCAAACTCGCGAATGCTGAGTCGTTCCTTGTATGCGGGATCATACTTGAAAAAAAATGTACATAATTCAAGTCAGAAAACGTCAAAACTTAATCTATCTGCATTAATTCACATTAATTTCGTTTTCAATCATGCCATATGCCTACCTGACCAATTACATTTAGAGTTGCTCTGTTAAGATTTCTCCTCCGCACTGACACTGGATTATACTCGAAAAATTCCTCGGATGCGTACATGGGCTTGTCGAAATGAAATAGGTGACAAAACTTGGCACGATAACGCTCATCAAACAAGTCACAAAGAATTTTCCAATTGGATGTCAAAGCATCTCCACTTCCACCCTTCAATTCAAAAACCACGTAGACCTCCGTCGTCAAGGGAAAATGACCATTGGAAATTTGAGCAATCATTCTAAGTACTATATTCTCCGCTTCAGGAATATCGCCAACTTGTTTGGGGTGAAATAAGACAACACATGGCATCCACAATACTCTTTCTAGATAATGTTGAGTGATATTCAGGAATTTGATAAGGTCTTCTGAAGAAGATGGACTCGTTTCAACGTAAAGTTTTGTATTTGCATTAATCGAAGCAAGACTGGAAAGAGTTTCCATAGTTTGAATGAATTTGGGAAATGGGTCCAGGTCCCCATGGAAAACTGCAAAGGATCTGGAGCCAACGATTGAATTGGATATTGGAGGAAACTCGGAAATCCAGAGGTGAAACAAAGGCACTTCGAAATCAGGTGATAACGATAAGGTGGAAAAGATGAGTGAGGAGAAGTATGTGACCACTGCAGAATTTAGATTCTTCATGGATGACATTGTGATAGCAATAATGTCAGAGTCACCTTCACATTCTCATATTTTGAGAACATGTCAAAGCGAGTCATCCTAAGCCTACTAATTCTGGATAAATGAGCTGAAGAAGCTATATGAAAGTAGAGGAAAATTATTTTCTAACCCTTCAGCAATGATAATATTCCGATGACAGAAATGACAAAAGTTTGTTATGACATGCATTTCTTCAAATCAATACAAAATGAATAGGAATTGGTGTAACGTTCATTACTATTCTGCCATACAACACCTAAAATTGATGAACGATAAGACCTATATTCGAACCATTGTAAGTAATGATTGTGCGGACCTTAAAGAGGGGGTTCCAAGCAAATGATATGATTAGTTCCATTGTGCAGGGAAAATCGATGGACTACATTACATTTTTTCATTCATTCATATGAAACATAATTATGATTAGAGGCTCTTGTCATCGTCTTCAATTAGAATCAAAAGATATAATATGCAAAATACACATAAGAAGCAAGCACAAGTTCATTGAATACAGGTGAAATGAAAGAAACGCTGGAATAAATATTTGGAGCAGCCAAAATCTATAAATATTTTTGCATTTATTATTGACCAAAATTTAAGATAACGATAGTTACACCCAAATCGTTTGTAAATAAGTTAAAGGTATTTTTATAGAATACATTAACAGAAACAAACTACTTAAAGCTATCATCATACCAATTGACCAATTAGTAGACATTTATCGCAGAATGCCCCATGAAAGACAAGAAAAAATAATTTTTTATTTTAATTTAATCATTTGAAATCGTTCAATAAAAAATGCAAGTAATGAAAATAAATATTTTGTTTCCCCGTGCTTACCATTTCTTGAAGCACTTTGGACACACACAATTTAACTCAATCGGCGGGATCCAAGGGTATTGAATTTCCACCAACTCCTGATTCTTCCTCTTCACCTCATCCTTCAATTTCATGATTTCTTGCTCCTTCTGCATTGACACCAGATGCTGTTTCCGGAGTTCTTCCAATAATCGAAACGCTTGTTCCTCGAACTTCGACTTAGTTGCCTGTGCAGTAATACATTTGCGGGTCAACCGTTGGATTTCCTCATCCTTCTCTTTTAATGTCTGTCGGCTCCGTTGAGTTAAACTCATTAGTCTCGCCTTCATCTCGAAATCAGGATCTTTAAGCCTTTGAGCGAAGGCGCTACTAAAATTATGAGCTCGAGCTTGTGCATTCGAGTTTGAACGAGATGGTAGCGAGGAGCCTTCAGTGGCAGTACTTTCTCTTGGAAGACGAGTGACCTTCTTTGGCATTGAGGTGGAATGAGGTGGCAATGGAGAATTCGGAGCAATATGCCCAGCAGGTCCACCAGGTCCGCTGATAACAAGGACTTGGGTCGGGGCCGGTGTCCAAGCAGGGCCTGGCAGTCCATCCCTATCCTTTTCAGCGTCAGCATGAGGGGCAACACTATTCATCGCCGGAGCTGAAGTATTCGTGGTCTTGACATAATAAGGAGGGCGCATAAACTGATAGGGAAGCCTGACTCCAGGTCCGGATCCTTCTGATGAAAACTGTGAAGTTCCAAATCTTAATCCATGAGATCCAATCCCAGTGAGAGTTGGACGGTATACGAATCCAAGTCCTGAACCAGGCCCAACTGTAACATTAGGAGGAGCTGTTGTCGTGGTTTCGGTGGCTTTGGTTTGAGAAACTTTTCGAACTTTCTTCGGACGTTCAGCTGATCCGGGCCCATTCAGCTTGAGTTTCTTAGCCTCCGGCCCAGTGCTTACTTCAATGATAGCAACATCCGGATCAGAATCGGGCCCCTTCCCTTCAAATGGAGAATCCAGGGTAACCACTTGCGGCTGTTGTGGGGCTTTATTCGGAGTATTCATGTTTTCCAACCTTTAACAAAAATTTCACTAATCTAATTGCCATTGACAACACGCTGATAATTAGACATGTCTCAAAATAGTTTAAAAAAGCAGAAAAAGAAAAATAATTTTTTTAATGTCCTCACCTTGCTCTATATTCGGTCACACTGTTTAT
>JAHZNI010001978.1:0-12154 GCA_027744415.1 Seira ritae | reverse complement strand
CCGAAATACCGCACGTTGGAAACTGTTTCCAGCGAATTTAAACCTTAGCGGCAATTTAAAATGAATACTTAACAACCGCCTTTGGAAACGCAACGTTAAAGAATTCTTTCATGCTTGAAATTTTGCCAACAATCGTATGCTCATCTTAAAGAGAATTTTGTGTTCTTTTAAGCGGTGTATGAGTTTAAGGTATTTTCTAAAAATCCGTTGAGCTAAAAGATGCATTTATACCAACATCAAAATGATGCATTTGCAATTTTGGGAATTTTTAAATAATTTTTGTGACAAAATCGTTCCAATTTGATGTATTCGCAGTGAAATACCCTTCATAACTACGAAAATATGCAAACTAGCTCAAAATAAAAGCATTGGAAATGTATTTGGCTATCATCGTTCGGGGAGCGTTATGAGTCGGAGAACATTTTTTCATCGTGAGTGTAATCCAATGCGGGAGAAAGATACTTGGTAATGCTGAAATGATTGAGAAACAAGTACTGATTACTATTGAATAAAATTTATAGGGATCGGACGAATTGTTGTCAGGCAATATCATTCTTAATTATGAATGAGCAAAATATGCGTACATTTTCTAAGAAAATCTTTAGAGAAACTTCTCCGCAAATTTTGTCTTCAGATAATACGAACGATCCCTATAATTTTTATTGAATAGTAATCAGTACTTGTTCCTCTATCATTTCAGAATTACCAACGCATTGGAATACACTCACGATGAAGAAATGTTCCCCGACTCATAACGCTCCCTGAACGATGATAGCCACGATGAACGAGCTAGTTTGCATATTTTCGCAGTTAGGACTTGTAGTTCGACGGATTTTTAGAAAATACCTTAAATCATACACCGTTTGAAAGAACGCAAAATTCTCTTTAAGATGACCATACCATTGTTGGCAAAATTTCAAGCATGAAAGAATTCTTTAATATGACAATTTAGTGTCCATTTGAATTCTGATCACCTAAAATACGAACTAAAGTAAGATATCCAGCGCTGTTCTTCATATAATCACAGATATTGGTCCAAACTTTTGCCCTACAACTTGTGGGAGGGGCACACGTTTTACATATATGCAAAGGACAGTTTCCGGAATGAAGGTGCTTCAGGAATACGATATTTGATCAAGGTGTTCACTTGAATGTTGATCGCACCCTAGCTCGCCCGTTAAAATGATAAATAGACAAAACTTTAAAATGTACATGAACAAAAAGCCCAATGATAAAATGATTTCACTACTATATAAAAAGAACATATTATTTCAGAGAAACAACACACAATGCATAAAATGTAATTAACAAAAATCGATTGATTCGAATGTCAAATCATCAAGTCAACTTTACACCGGAACAATCGCTTATCCACGAATATTTTATCGGAGGGGCCACAAGGGGGGCATTATGTATAATGAACTCATTTGCATAATTTCTGTCTATTTTTTTAGGATTACGCGGGCAGATTTTGGGCCCCCCGGTGGATACGCCAATGCGGGGAATTTCACGGGGGCATTAGATCATGATTCTACCTAAATTTCCCCCAAATCTGGGGAAATTGCCCCCAAACAAATTTCCCTAGCTATGATTGCCCCCAGTAAGTTGCCGATCACAACAGCAACGTATCTTGAATGCGTCCACGATACGATCAATATAGTGAATGCGTGAAAATGTATGGGAAAATAATTTATGCACATTCGAGCAATATAGGCATCAGAGGTCAAATCGTAGGCTTTGTTTGGCGGAGTATTCGCAATTCATTTGAACTGGTTTCACAAAGTCGGTAACGTAACATGAAGGCGTCTACGATAAAATATCTAATTAATGCGCTGAACTATATAAAAAATAATTCACCTTTAATTGAATTAGCGACCAATTCAGTCCTATTCCTACAGTCAGTAGACAAATAAATAAGTTCCCATTACACTTTGACTGACATATTTGATTTATCGAGACAATGCCGATGAGGATCACACTGACAGGATAATTTACATGAATTTACTTGCGACGTCTTGATAAACTTCTGTTTTCTGCTGTTTTTCGACAGAATGTTAATTTTAGTTATGGATTTTTTTAGAGTGGGTACGTAAAAAGTATTTCTGTCCGATATTGCATGGATTTAAATGTGAGAAAAACGGCAATACATATCAATACATTCAGCTCATTTACACGATAACAAATTTACTATTACTGGAGATGTCGATATCCATCGTCTGGTATGAACATTTATTGTCACCATCATATAGCATTTATGCCACCAATATTATGCTACCAGCAAAGGGTCCCGTTCTTCGAACGGGAACAGTGTAAAATGTTTTAGAGAAAAACTATTTCAGGAATCCCCTTAAGCATGCAGCAATTAATTGAAAATTCGAACTCACAGTAGGGACATAAAAGATTGTACCCAGTAAGTGGAGCAATAGCCGGGCAAAATAAAAATCTGAACGAACTTTGACTTATTGGAAGTGTCGAGTTTTAGAAAGCACCCCGCATATTGCGAACAGCATTCTATATAACAATAATAGTAGTCTAGAATAGTTATGTCTCGTAACCACCTACAAAACTACCTTAGTTTGGTGTTCTTTATACATAAATCTATTGAATCGCCCATGTTGTTCTTTCTGTTTCTATTTCCTGTAATGTTCTATGTGTAGACACGCCTCATTCAACCTTCACGATTTTGAAAAATTTAACTGTAAACGAAGCATCAAAACTCAAATTTGACATTTCTAGTCGATTCAGCAGGTCAGGAAACCTATATATAGACATGCCTCGCCCAAGTTTCACGATTTTGAAACTTTCGACTGCTAACCGAAACGTCTAAACTTAAATCCGACATTTCCATTCGAATCAGAAAGACCGATAACCTACTTGGACACGCCACACTCAGGTTTCACGATTTTGTAAATTTAACGGTTTTTAACCGTAACCGAAACGTAAACGACTAAGTAAGTCTGACATTTCCAATCGATTTTCAGAAGGTCCGAAAAGGTACTTGGACACACCAAACTTAAGTTTCACGATTTTGTAAAGTGTAAAAGAGTCAACATAATATGCTCCACATGTACATACATTACATATTTATTATGCATAATATGCAAATAAATGAGGAAAGGTGGCCACCCAACAACAGGATTTATACCAAATAGAGATATTGACTAAACTTATTGTGTAACTTCCAATAAATTCAGAGAAAAGGTAAAAAAGGCAATAGTTGCGAGCCAAACGTTGCAAAAGTGATTCTCTCTGAGCTGGATGCTCTGCTTACTTTAGTGACTTGACGTTCTACGTCAACACTGCAAATCCAAAATAAAATTTTATTTGATCATATGGGACCCATAAGAAATGAACAGACTGGATTTACATTGCATGTAAACAAACAAAAACCGGGAAGCCAAACCTTTCAAAAAATCTTCATGAATGATTTCAATTGGCTCATCATCACCAAACCAGATGAGTTCACGAGGATCACTTTTGCAATGTATGACTCTCATTCTATTGCCTTTTTTACCTTTTCTCTGCAATAAGTTTAATGCAAATTTTCACAGTGACACTGAGAATGATCATTTAAGAACATACTTATATAGAAAAGGGTGTGCTAAAATATATTGTTTTAGATCAACGCTCTAAACAATATTGATTTATTTCATTGAAAAATACAATCGAAATCTCCAAAATTTTCTCTTCGAAAATGAAAATCTGACGATATATGAAATGAAAAGCAGATGCAACGCCGAAAGTACAGCACGTCCGGGGACTCGAATATTTTGCACGGATGCAAAGCGAGCATAAGGGATGCAAGTTGTAAGTACTTCCACACAGTACATTATTTAGAATTTTCCTGAACTAATTAAAATTAAAACTAATTAATCAAGTTTTCGTGGTTGGAACCCCTTTCCATCTTATTTATTTAGATTAACCATTTTAATAATCACAACCATAAATCGATCATTCGTATCGTATCCAATCGCATTGCAATCTAAGAGAGAGAGCTTTCTAAGAAAGTATCCGTCGCCACGAATTATCCCAATTGTCCTTTCCGACTCAGCCTAGCCGCAATGAAATTAAAAGTACATACCTACATTTCAAAGCTTATTTATAAGTTCTTAGCCCGAACTACTTCACTTTTCACTCATTTATCTACAATGTGTGCATGTGTAATGTGTAATAATATGTGTATGTGCTCCTCTCGTAGTTGTATCGTATATGATGAAAAAAAATATTAACTTGTTGTAGGACGCGAAATTTTTTTAATGACACTCATTTAAAATGTAGGTTTTGACATTGATACGCTTGAATGCGCCTATAGGAAAAAGTGAATCTTTCTTTTCATTTCATTAATTCATTTTCTTTTCTTTTGAAGTTGCGCATTGCGTAGATCCTTCAAACCGGCTGTTGCAGCAGAAGGAATAAGGAAAAATCTTTGCTTATTCAAAACTAACACGTACCAATATCTTAATTCATGTAGAATTCGTCGTTTGTTAGTAAAGTAAGTTGTTAATATGAAAGTTCAATCAAACCAGTGTGCTACCACGGGCAAGAACGTCTGTTTTTTAACGGACAAATTTTATGACGTAAGCGATCCGACTCCATTTACCAGGCATACCAAAAGTTTCGGACCAGTTTCGTCTTCCAACCATAAGTGTGTTACCCTTTTAATTACCGTTAGCCTTATGCAAGAAGTGCATCCCAAGTACATGGTAATATTATAAGATCCCTGAATCAAACTATGAAATAAAAATAAACATAACAAGCTGAATGAAATAAAAGAGCAAAAAATTATTAACTAGATTGACAACAAACTATGTATATCTCTTGCTTTGCGCGGAGAACTTTTGAGCGTGTGCCATACATTTTCAAACATCAAAGGTATAGGCGCCGTCCGTAAATGATCGTATTTTAGATTTCAACTTACATTATCATTTAACAGTGACCTTATTATTTTAATAGTTTTTGCATTGAAAGCATTTCATGAATCATATCATAAGTCTATAATCTGACAAAAAAATAGGTCGATAAATATAGAAATAAAATTAAATGTTTAATAGCTTCTGATAATTATTAGGCATTGAAAGACAGATTTCATGATTCTTGCCGTTATCTTCAATTCGCTTCAGAAAAAACTTCCTTTATTCTAATAATGCAACTTGCGTACATGTTAGTTTGGGTAATTTCATCTCACAACCAGTTACTCTTCTAATCGTCGATCGTAAAAAAAGGACGCCTGCGTCTGTTTTCTGCGTGAGACTCAAAAGACTCCTTCTAGTCATTCTTTTTTCATGCGCGCTCAATTACACACTTCATGAAAAAAAGTATGGTAGTAGTTTAGTAGTGTCTTAAAACTAGAACTTCAAGCTGATTTAAGAGTCAGCGTCACAGTCAGTATCCATCCATCCTGCATTAAATTTAATCTAGTTTTCGTCTCCTTTTATTTCATTTTATCATTTAGTTCAAACAACGCAACCACTTTATTTTGCTCGATCACATTTCACACACAAACCCGCCCTCAATCTCGACAAAATCAAAAGTTTGCATGTTTTCGCCTTCTATTAAAAAATCATTTCATGGTGGATTCGACGGTTTGATTTTTTGTTCTCGTACGAGGAGCTACATATATGTATATTCAGTATTCAGTGATACTATACTTTTATACTTCTCTTGCATGATGTGACCATGGTTTTATGTGCCTGTCAGTCAAAATCGTAAAACTGTTCACATTTATTAATTGCGCCCACTTTGTTTTATATACGTCGATTAAAGACATTAAAATATTATTTACGTAAGGTTGAAGTTGAAGGTACTCATGGAAAAATTTTATTTGCGCTGATTGTAATCATGAAAAGCAGAATTATGAAATTGAATCGAGCATCTGGTGGTTAAAAGTGGTGATGATAACGCAACGCTACACACTGATTTTCTTTTACTGACAAGGAGCAAAAGGTGACACGCTGGAACCATCATCAGTCTTTCAAAATGCTGAGGTCGGGTGTGGACGAATTTTCCTCTCGGTCGATACCCCGGCCAGGAAAGAAAGAGCGGAAAATGTGCGTTTCGTGTAGCACTACAAAGAAAACAACGACAATTTTAAATATTTATGCAATACCCTCTAGAATTCTATTTTCGAATAGGAATATAGTAGATATAATTAGCATTGATAAGGTTGTGATAAGTCTATTCATAGCATGTGCACTAGTTATAAATGCACCTATGACGAAATGTGACCCAAGTCCAGATGCTTCTCCAGCACTGAGACATAGCAATCATGAGAAAGCTGCTGTGCCACAATTTGGCGATAGAGATATTACTTCGATAGCCAGTTCTACGACGACATCGACAAGTGGTAATAATCCCAACGGCGCCCAAGTTCACGCTGGAATAGCTAGACGATTAGCGTCAACTGTAGGTGCAGTCAATAGGGCCACCTTGTCTGGAACGACACAAGACAGAATGCCCAACCTAGAGCTATTAAGTAGCTCGAGGCAGCTGCATAAGGATGGTCAGCCAAGTTTGTGAGTGTAAAAAATAATGTGGATTTCGAGTGATGCCAATGCTTACGCATATCCGGCTAGCGAGCTAAAGGAGAATAGATTAGTTTTATAATGACCATGGTTGATTTTCGTGTTTTCTTCCTTACACGCTTTTAGCGAGTCCCCGTGGACATGGCGTTGCTCGGATGGGATGTCATGTCAGAGAGAGCTTGCAAACGGGACGGGGCCGCAAATTTCTTTAAATGTGTGCTGGCTGACATGCGGTAATTTCGGGGCGCTGTGGCCGCAACCAACGGTCAAAACATCTTTGGGAGAACAGTTGGTTGGGTTTTATGCGCAGAATGCAGAGGTTGTAGCAATCAATGCACCACATAAGGCGGTTAAAGCTATGCTGGGGTATGCGGGAAATGTGCTGTTGGATCATTTGTTTAGGGTATGCCATTTAAAACTGTAAGAGTCTCAGTTCACTTCATTATAATTCTTTCTGAATTTCAATTCATTTACCCTACAGATGACTCCAAAAGACGATGAGCCTCCGCGGAATGATAGAGGATTCGAGCATAATTATTTGGCTATAACACTGACCGCCCAGAATACTGACACGAGGATAGCATTGAACACGGATGAAAGCTATAACTTGACTATTTCGTCATATTATGGGGTATTATGAGACAAGATGTTTACTATTATAAAAATATTAAATAGTTGTCTAAGGTATAAAAAACATTAAATAGACTGGAGGCGCTATTCAAGTTAGCGTTGATATTGTTGGTGTTACGTATTTTGGAGTGAGACATGGATTAGAAACTTTAGGTCAATTAGTCGCATACGATGATTTCAACAAATGTCTTCGGGTAGGTACACAAAGGCTTTTATAAATCATTTATTGCTTACTATATTGCGCGCATCACAACGTAAAAGAGGGGGGCACTCTCTAAATGCATTTCTGGGGACCGATGAAATTTAAATTTAAGGCGCTGCAGCGCCCTCCGGAGACAAATTAGAGAATTGTGGTGATTTACTTTTTTGTTCTACACATAAATTTCTACCACATATATGCAAATTTTGGACTATTTGACCAAACAACAAGATTTTCCCCATGTTATCATAATGCCCCTATGCGCCCCCTAGCGCGCTGAAGCAAAATATGGCGGAGCGCCCATGGCAACTTTTGTAGTACTCCTCGAGTTCTACCATATACCCAAAAATCAGCTGATTTCACCGGTCCCCAGAAAAACATTTAGAGAGTGCTTCCCTCTTTTTTAGAATTATAAGATGAAACCTTTGCAAACAGGTCCTGAAGGAAGCATCTATTGAAGATCGTCCGGCTTTTACCTTTAGGGGTGTAATGATTGATACCGCCAGGAATTTTATTCCGATCCTTTACCTCAAGCGCATGGTTGATGCCATGTCGTACAATAAAATGAACATGCTTCATCTTCATATCACGGACACCAACTCATTTCCCTTCTATTCGAAACGGATCCCCCATATGACGACGTATGGAGCTTACTCAAAATCTCAAATCTATACCTCGAAGGATATTAAGGAGTTAGTGTTGTATGCACGATTAAGAGGAGTAAAAATTATCCCAGAGTTAGATGCTCCAGCTCACGCTGGTAACGGATGGCAATGGGGTATTGACTTATCAGAAACGCTTTTAATGTCTGAAATAAAATCAATTGTTTCAAACCTTGACATTTTACTTGTATCATACAGGCCCAAGTGAAGGATTGGGGGATCTGGCTCTATGCGTTAACGCAGAACCTTGGCGGTTAATCTTTATTTGTCAGAAAGTTAAGCATTGACTTAAACATAAAATTCATGCCTATAGACAAAGTATTTTTGAATTTACAGGAGTTACTGTGGTCAGCCTCCCTGTGGCCAGCTGAATCCCATTAATAATTATACCTATTTAGTTTTAAGTGAGCGAAAAGTGAAATGAAATGGCTATATCTTAAAAATAACATTGAGATCTTTTATACATGATTATGATTATTTTGTACATTTGTGCCAACAGAGGAGCTGTATGCAGACTTTTTAGAAGTGTTTGACAAGGACGTTTTCCACATGGTAATTAAAGTTAACTTTTTGATAGGACTCCAGTTACTCAAAAAGCGATTCAAGTTAAATGCTATTCAATTTAGGGTGGAGACGAGGTGTTTTTCCAGTGCTGGTACTATTATAACCAGATTCGAGATTGGCTGCATAGTCGTGGCACACATGATTTGATGGATTTATGGGGTTACTTTCAACAGAAAGGTGATGTTAAATCATAAATGAGAAGCTCGCAGTTTAATTACGATGATAAAATAGTTGTTTAGGATGTTAGTTTGTCAAGATGCATTGATTGATTTATGTAGTTCCTTGCTAAAGCTGCACTAATGATTCTTGGCGTCGAACACGTCGCAAATCCCTTCATGGTAACGTGATGGTAACTCGCAGTAATCCCCTCAGAACAAAACTACCAGCCGAAAATTTTACCAGCCGAATCCTTAAGTATGGATTAAACAGAATAATTAGAATTCTACAATTCTAACTTATACGAATTCCTGAAGCAGCCACATGCAGGTTTATGAATGACGAATGTTGACAAATATTAATAGAAAAAACAAAGGATTTACCATCCGGTAACTTGAACTCGGGAAGTCTCAGCCTGTTCTACGCCAAGAATAATAATGCGATTTTGGCAACGAACTTCACAACTCGATCAATGCAACTTGATTAACAAACATCCTAATTAACTAATTATTATCGTAATTAAACCACGAGTTTTTCGTCTATGATTTTAAATATGGTCACTTTAGAAGCTTTAATTAATTAACTGACTTGTTATTTTGCTCAACATAGCGTTTGATATGCTTGTTGAGGCTAATGGAGGACATTATATCAAGCCCATAGTTTGGACGTCAGATATGACAAGTCGAGGCCGGCAGTATCTCAATTCTAATGATTATATCATCCAAGTTTGGACGGGGTGTAAGCTCAGAATATAGAAAATAAACTGAAATCATTTGATTTTTTTCATCTGATTTTGTTGCTTTCTAGCTTCCCATTCTGATGTTCGCGAACTATTACAGGAAAAGTATAAAATAATTTATTCCAACGTGGACGCGACATATCTTGACCATGGTTATGGAAGTTGGTGAGTTGAGTCGTATAAGCATTTCCTTCATGCATCACAAAAACAAAATGAGCGCTGAAAATGCTAATCCGTTGTAAATTAGGCTTGGAAGAGATCACATGTGGACTATTAAAACGTGGCAGAATCTATACGACAATGATCCAATTAAAATCACAGAATATCATTTAGGTTCGAATGCAACATATCATGCTCTCGCTTCCGGACAAATTCTTGGCGGAGAGGCCACACTCTGGGCTGAAAAGGTTGAAAAATTGATGCAAAAATGTATACATGCACCTACGCTGCTTTAAATTTCATCTGAACACATAGAAAAGAAACCCAAATCTGGTTTTGTTTGCTCAGGTGGACCAGCACAACATGGAAATGAAGTTGTGGCCAAGAAGCGCCGCCTTCGCAGAGCGTCTCTGGTCTAGCCCTAGAAACCGTTCTAATAGCGTTTACCCCCGCTTACTTCATCATCGTTCGCGAATGGTGAGGAGGGGCATTCATGCCGATAGACTGCAACCGGAATCATGCCATCAAATTAGTGGTTATTGCAATGATCCTTCAAGTAGATTGTGATGCAAGTAAATGCAAGTGAATAAATTTAGGGCATTTTAATTACCAGAGAGCCGTTGTCATCATTACAACCCGTAAACTTATATTCTTATTGTAAGCTTTGCTGCAACTTTTAATTCATAGGTTTGTTCCTGTATATTAATCCCTTTGTACAAAACATGTATGAAATGTTTACCTGTACTAAGTAAAACATGCGATTATTATCATTTGAGACTTATAATGTTGCTCCACAATTATTAACTCAGATGTTTTTTGTTGAGCTCGATAGTTGCATGCTGTTTAAAAGTCGAAGGTCGAAGGGAACAATATTTCAATAAACGGTTTTCAGATATCGGTTCAGTAGCTCTTCGTATTATGCGTCCTACTTTCTTCATCGAAAAATTTTAACCGTTCTCGAGTTATAGGTCAATCTTTGGGGTCATCTCGCTTCCCCATGTCAAATTTCTCAAATTGCATCGGCTTTACAGCCAAAAAATGCAATGTTTTGAGATGCAGTTTCGACAGGGAGATTCCTCGTGTCTTTTGAATTTATCATGGTTCAATGTGCGGTCGATAGGTCGCCTGATCGCTGAAGGTTATGCAGATCGATCGATGAGAGGAGGAAGGTTTGACAAGCCGACATTCCATACTTTCTAAGTGAACACATTAAGTGCGGTATGGAGGGGAGGGTGAAGGGTTCAAAATCGGCTTTTTTGTGTTTCGTATTTATAAACAGTAGCATGTACATTTTCTTTTGTACAATTGTACAAGTTGTTTTCTTCAATTGTAATTTTTCCATTATTTTGTACCAATAATTGTGACTTATTCGAACCGTCAATTTAAAATGATTAATCTGTACAAATGATTATATCGTCTATGAAAGCGACCGATCGGATATTTTTATTTCTACAATGCTTTGCTACTTATTCGGACCGTCCGTCTACGATTTTATTACATTTATTTTGTTTGTTTTTGTTATGCCATTTACAATCCACAGCGGCCTGCTTAAATTTTTTAAAGTTCATCTACACAAAATTCATTTCATTCAGTCGGGCGTAGACCTTAGTTCATGCCAGCGTTCATAAATAAATATTTCAAAGTTTAGTTTAGTTACGGTTGAATATAAGTGTATTATATATCTCAAAATGCCAGGTTATTTACAGTGCATCACGCTTCGGCTATCCTTTTCTCTTTTCTTCTACCTCTCATCAATGCCATTCCGTTGGAAAGCCGAATACTTGGGTCTTGACCTTACATACCGTCAGCCAAAACGTTATCTGTGGCGTATCTCAATGCTAAATAATATCTTCATATGCACCTGTTCTTTCGTCATTGTGCGTACAAGCTTATTAATTCATCCTGAATTAGAAGTATCGCTGGAAAAGGTTTGCTTGCTATCGCTTGGTGGAGCCCTGTCTTCACTTACCATTTCGGTAATGTACATACTACACGAGTCGAAAGGAAGTGTTTCACAAGCAATTAACAGCATATTACAGTCACATGAATCCATTTGCTTCAGACATCGGTTGCCGAGCGGGAATAAGGTTAAAAATATTTTGGAATTCTGCAGTCCTGATGGATTCATGCTCGTCTTTGTCGTGGTATCGTCGACATGTCCAGTGATCGTCACCGGGATTTTTCTCTACACCGAAGCGGATGTCTACTGCTTTCTCTTTGAGCACTTCCTTCCGGTGGCATTACAGCAGAAATTACCGATCGCCATGCTAACAAAGTCGATAAGGTTCTTCTTACTGTTCTGTTGGATAGCAGAGACCTGCAGAATGTTTGCCACTGCGGTACCAACCACCTGGATTGTTCTATCTCATTTTTGGGAAACGCTGGAAACCGCTGAAACGCATGCTCGTTGTGCATCTGAATTCGTGAATATTTACTCTCAGGCTCAGTTGGCATTTCTCATGGGTAAAAACGCTGCGAATAGTGCATCGCTTCAAGTCATTGGTTGGGGATTTTGGATGACCGT
>JAHZNI010001977.1:0-12159 GCA_027744415.1 Seira ritae | reverse complement strand
TTAGGTATATATTTTTTTCAGGGCCTTCCACAGAATTTAGTAGTGTTTTGTGGACCAAAAGAGGGTTCATCAAAGGAAACTGTGTTGAGCCTTCTCTCTGTTCTCGACTGGGGACGCCAAAATCAATTTGAGGGAGTCGATAACCACATTGCCCCAATCTTACTAGAAAAGATAAAGAAACTCGGAAAAGTGGAAGAGCATGATCCAATTTGTTTGTATTACATGACTAAAGAATATGCCTTTTCTATTCTGAACAGTGACAAGTAATTATATTTTCTGATGACAATATGAATTTAAAAATGGATTTTAATGCTCGGGTTTGAATGTTTAATTGATTATTTCATACATATTATTATATTATGCGTTTAAGGGACCAAAAGTCTCTGTCAGATCCATCACTGCGTATCTCCAGCTTGAAACCAAGTGATGCAGAAATGGTACAAGACCGCTGGCCAGAAAAACGCGAAGGATACCTGAACATGCTTCGAGCCTCTATCGAGCTCTGTAGTTCTGGAGGTGTGTACGTTTCAACTGAGAATTCCAACTTTTGGCAACTTGTAAGTTTTGCGGTGCAATTACCCTTTGGCTCGATACATGCACTCCATACAGAAGTTGACCATAGGCGAAAAGGATATGGAAAGCTGACCATGAAAATCTTAGCGCAAAACATCGCCAAAGAAGGAAGAATACCTTTGGTTCAAATCTACAAAACAAATGACAATTCCTTGTCTCTTAATGAAGCGGTTGGATTTAAGTATTCACATGACATAAATCTTATCCACTTTACTCCAAATTGAATTTAACAAGTTTTAACAAAAAAATACAACAACATGATCTTTGATGTTTTATGAATTTTAAGAAACATTGCTGCTAATTTTAGAAAAGCAGGGATATCCATTCAAAATAAACGATCCATCTGGAGCATCCAGTTCCAAGAAAAATAGCGAATTTTTCGCTGATTGTTTCATTGCATCAACTTTGGTTACGTCAGTGGCAAAAAATTGCTCGTTTTTGTATCCGTAAATTAGCTTCCTACTGGCACTGGTATCCGCATCCTTCTTGGACTCGTCATCGCTCTCCGAGCTCGTTTTCACAGAGCAGTATATGGTTCCCACGGGCGTGTTTCGCGAAATGAGGTCATTATAATTTTCTCGTCCAATTCCAGTGATGACGCTATGTCGACTAGGATTAATGCCAAGGAGCTTATCCCCCACTATGCAGTCTTCAATATTTATCACGGTCTTGTTTGAAAGCATTACTTGGCTTCCCTCAGGTATGAATGTGATTGGTCCTTCGTCATTTCTAGCATCTCGAATGGACTCATTTTTTCTATCATCGATTAAGAAATAAGGTTCACAGTTCAGATGCTCCTTTGCGTCACAATCCGTATCTGAGGCATTGTCCGTCTGGGGCTGGTTAAAATGAAGTCCGTCTTCTGCTCGAGCATCCGCAAAATTTGAGATAGGAAATGTCACTGGGGTAAAGCTAACGCTGAAGCGTCTTGGAGCCCCCGATAGCCAGTTCAGTAGACTTTGCAGAGCATATTGCCTCCGTTGCTCTGCAAAATCGCAGAGGCCATCAAATATGACATCATGATATCTTTTCACATTCCCCTGATTTCGACATCGTCTGAAATTTTCGATGGCAATTGCAGGCACAGGGCAATTTGCTGAGGGGAAAACTTTGCTGAAAGCCTCCTGATACTTTGCAACGACGGAGTGAATAACTTCCTCTGTTGACTTTTCCACAGCTTGTGAGTTTGTCAGCAACAAAACAATATTAGAACAGCTTTCATCAGTGATGTACTTGCGAATAGCAGCGAGCTCTTTTAGCATTTGAGAGAATTGCGCGAGCTGTTCCTGCTCATCGTCTTCCGCAGACAGTCGTGATGTGATGAATGTCACTGTTGGGATACGTGTTGGTAAATCACGTCTAAGAAATGATCTGATTGCCGTAATGGTTAGCTCATCTTGTTCCTCCGTGTTTTGACCCAAGAGACCTGGTGTGTCGACCACTTTGATTCCAATATCGTTACCCGCAAAGGAATTGTGGTGTACGTTAATCGCTGGAGGTTGTTTTGTCTTGGGTCGCTCTCCATTGAATAGTTTGGAAATCTGTAAAATATTTAAGAACGCTCTTATCTTCAAGGTCATGGAAGTAGGTCACCCAAAAAAGTTATTTATGCTACACTTACAGTAGTGCTTTTCCCAGACTGCGAAGCTCCCAAGAACAGAAAGTAGCACGGAATCTTCCTCTGCATAGCTGACATCACAGTGGCTTCCACCTGCTTCTCCTGAGCGTCCAGCTCCACCTTCGAGTTGTCACGCTTTTTCTTGGAAGGACGCCTACGAAACACATATCTCCGAACAAGATGAACAGGCGACAAAATTCTGACAGAAATAGTAATTTATTTTATCTGCTTTATAGCCAGTTTACTTACTACATTGGGGCAACGTGAAACTTTATAATTTGAGCTTACATATTTTTGACACGTTTTCTCCACGGCCTTGTTCTCCTATTCTTAGGTGACCTTTTCGGATTTTCCTCAATCTCTTCCGGATTTGTTATTTCAGCGGTGGTCATTTTTGCCTTGTTTTTCAAAATCGATAAAAATATAGAACAAGCTCTGGTTTTATGCACACATTAAAGTCTTCTTCTATTGATAGCTGTGATGCAAGAGAGTAGCAGCAGAGTAGCAAATTTCTAGTGCAGGGCAAACCAGAGAGAGACATGGAATGGAGGACGGTGAAGCGTCAACTCTTTTTTGTGCTTACTCTGCCGTCCTATTTACAAATAGCCTGATTAGAGGTATGCGCGAATCTTTTTTTTTTTGCACGGAACACTGCGGAAAGTGTTCGCTCGTGTTTTTCTGTCCTCAAAGTTATTTTTTGCTATCTATTTACTTGACTTGGCTAATTCCACTCTCTCTACACAAAACTACATTTTTTCATCGATGTCTTACGTGCTGGCACTAGTAAAAGTGCCTTTAGCATTACTTCGTCTGAACCACCACCACAATATTTTATCATTATTATCATTTTCAATCTTTTTTCTTTCAACGCTCTAAGCTCAATACAAATCTAAACTTTTTGGTTTATGCATTCAGAATTCAGATTCAGGTTTATTTGTCCATGATAGATCCATGTCTGTTTTTATAATAATCCGTATCTTTTCGTTCCTGTGTGTACATAATGCCCATAAAAGATAGGGACAGGGAAAAATTGAGGATGTTTAATCAAAAAACTCTTTTGATGCCTTCACACAATTTTTTTATGAATGCATAGAAACACTGCAGCGCAAGTATGGCACCTACATCACATCACATCATCATTACATTCAATTCATTGTACGCGTGTTGAATTAAACCTTGTCCAGTCAAAAAATGTAGTAGGAGCAATTTACAGCAAGTCATACCTATGACCTCCCTCATGATTTCAGTTTTGATGAAATCATGTAGCCTGAAAAAATATTATTTTTATTATCCTTTTTAGTTCTTTATTATTATACTACTGCATCTGCAAATATATGAGCCCACATGCATACAAATAACTAGATAGATAATCTGTAAGATGAGCTTTAATATTATTATTATGTATGTATTGTGCTTGCGGCACACATAGATATAGCGTCTACACAAGAGATAAAAGATTATTTTTATTATGACATTTTATGGGTATCATACATTGATCTGAACTGAGCTGAAGGATGATACCGTAAATGTCGGGAAGCAATCCTATACAGTATAATTTATGAGAAAGGAACTACTGTTTTACGAACCTAATCACTAATCGAAATTACAATGCTTAATATCCTTTGTTGTTGGAACCTCAAAACAGCAGCCACTAAAATGCATCAAATGAAAATGTACAATATCCTTGTTTAGATTACTAAATCCGTATTACATTGATCAACCTAGGTATGCATTTTACGATGGAAAAGTTAATTGAACCATTAACCGATGAAAATAGAAAAATGCTCTTAATCAACAATGCTTAATAGAATGTCACAGTTATGGTTGTGCTTCATTTATATTTCTGCCTAATTGCTACATAATATGTACGGTAAAGCTTAAACTTAAAACTATCCCCTGAGTAAATATAATCATGAGGTCTTGCTTCTCTGCCTCTTTTTACCTCGTGATAGTAGCTAGCGTCCACTTGTTTCCAGTTTTCTTAAGAGTTGAAGGTCACTTACAAAACAATAATTTATGTTTGTCATAAATAAATCAATCATTGCATTGCAACAGATTTCAATTCACCCAGTATGCATTTATAAATTAACTGTAATTGAATTTGCAGGAGCACAACTAAGCCTCCTTGAGTATTTGGAGAATAATATGAGAAGTGTAAAGCTAACCAGAGTGAAAAGAATTGTTGACAGGCCACCCAGGCCAAAGACCACAGAAGCACCATTGACGTCGGAAGAAAAGAGGGAGAGAGCGTCTGGGACTGAGTCACCTCACATCTATGATTATCCAGATGCCATTTATAAGAACGAAGAAATGAGAAAGGGAGAATGGAATGGGAATCCTCTCGCGAAGAAAAGGTCAAAGGAGTACACGAAAGTGGAAGAGTCAAAGCCTAAATCAGAGACAAAGAAAGTTTCTACCAGTTCAACCAGATCCTCGTCTTCATCGCAGAAGTCGCCAATTCCTGCTGCTTCCACATTTGGAGGCGTGTTCAGTAAATTATTAAGATGATGACAATGCAATAAAGAACGAAGAAAATTTAAAATCCTTGTCTGTTTAAAATCTGTTTGAAATGTCAGTCTTTTTATTTGCGAATCAAAAAAGCAAGGAAAGTCACAAAAAGCTACTCGTTCCCAGAAGAAGTCGGATGAATAACTATTGGATTCGATGCCTTATTCTTTGAAAGTGGATTATGTATGATGATGGGACCATTCAAAGCTAATGGGGCAGATGAAGAGATCCATGACCTGGAAGTGGAAGCAGAGTTGCTGTGTAAAAGAAGTTCATCATCGATACAATCATCAGTTTCGACTTTGATCTCTTCTGGTAATGCTAAGGAGCATGCTTGAGGTTCTTCAGGAATATACAAAGGATCATTTGCAGGCACATCGTCAATTGAATCCTCGTCCATAATCACTTCCATCGCAGAAATATTTCCTCGTGTGGGCTTAGGCAGGGATTCGCGAGGTCTGACAGGTTCTTCCGCATGAGATCTTCTAGTTGCACTGACCGGAAGATTCGCATTTTCCTGCTGTACTGAAGAATTTGTTAGCTCACACACGTTAATCCTCGTTAAAATTATTCGAAGGTCTTTCCCTCCCAACATTTCACGAATATGCGAATCAGAAAGTTTTGAGGAAGTATTATGTCTAGGGCGCATTTTTTCTTGATTGTTGATTTTATTAGTAGCTCGAGTTTTCGAATTCACCAATTTTTTCCTCATGACTGAATTCTTCGATGTTTTCGCGATCCTTAGCATCTCACTCTCTATCATTTTACGTTCCATCGACTCCTCATCCTCATCTGAATCCGGGCCATTTAAAAGCTTTGTTAAGTTTGTCATTCTTCCTCTTGTTTCTCTAACACTCCTTCTGGTAGGCGTTTTTGTCGTTTCCGTTTCCTTATCTGAATCTGAGTCGAATTCTAAATCAGAAGCGGAATCCGAGTCTTCATCAGAATTTATTAATTTGGATCTTGTTGGGTCACGACGTTTGCTTCGATTCGCAGCTTTCACTACTTTCTCACTCGCAGTCAACGGTCTCCACTTTCTTCGTTTAAGTCTAGCATTTTCAGCATGGTACAACTTGTTGTGTCTATGCAAACTTCCTGGATTGCGATAAGTTGGAATAATTCCGTCAACCGCTTCACATTTAGTGCATTTGTATTCGCCTTGAGGAGGCGGTGGTATTTTAAAATCGTTCGGTAGTTCCTGGTCTGCGTGAGCCTCTCTCCAATGTATTACAATAGATTTTTTACTGGGATACCCCAACATTTCTGAAGGACAAGCAGGGCATTGATATCGGAAAAGCTTATTATACAAATACGTTGGATTATGAGTTTTCACATGAATTCTCAAGGACTTAGCGTCATAAAATGGCTTTTCGCAGGTTTCGCAGTTCAACCGCTTTTCACTATGCTTGTAATACTTGTGTGCATTTAATTTCAACTGGTTCTCGAATTTCTGGCCACAGATCTGAAAGATTATTTGAAAGAATGGGAAATACTGAGTACATAAGTCATAAGATTTATACGATAACATATTTTTATTGAGAACAAACCTGACATTCACATGGACATGGTCTTTTTAGTTTCGCCCGATATTCTGCCCATCCCGATCCTGTTTTATAGTTCTCAAGTCCAAGATGTCTTCGTCGATGATGGTATAAAGAACCCCGCAAATGAAACTAGAAAGTGGGCATATACAGAATAATTCGGTTAAACCCTTCTTAACTGCCTACTTTTTAAAAAAAGCATTTTTCAATTGCTGTCAAAGTCAATATAATAAGTTTCATACAGCCTTTCCGCAAATGTCGCAAACATGCGAACCTTCTCCAGAGAATCTGGCTGGGTCATGACTTTTCATGTGCTTCTGCATGTTTCCTTTGCAGATAAAGCGACGATCGCAAATTTCACACCGAAACGGTTTCTCGCCTAATAAATAAAATAGGTATTACAACTACGGTGATTCGAACGCAAAATTTTGGACATTTGGACATCAGCAGCAGTAACCATCAACCTTACCTGTATGGAGTCGTATGTGGTACACAAAGTTTTCATTATACTTGAATTCCTTTCCACAGTGAGGGCAAATGCGTGATTTCTTAGGACGACCTTTAGACTTTCTTATAGTAGTAGTTTCCCTAGGCTTATAGGTACGTCTTCTTCTAGGTCGAGTAGTCGATTGACGTTGTTCCTTGTTTTTTAAGTTACGACGCTCATTCCACGTGTTCTTAAATTGGTCGGGAACCGGCTCGTCAGGATGTTCCTTTCTTATATGACGTCTCACGGCTATCTTGTTACCAAATCCCAGTTTCTCAGGAGGGCAAATAGGACATTGGTATCGGAAATATTTATTGTACGAAAATGTTGGGTTGTGTGACTGGATATGTTCCCTCAACTTTCTTGTATGATAATATGGTTTTCCACATACGTGGCATCTGTGACACTTATAGTGCTAACACCAAAAAAGTCAAAAATGAATAAGATTTATTTAGAACTTTGGAACATTTACATTGAGATCTTTAAAAATTCAAAATTGATTACATTCTTTGGCTTAGGTGGAGGAGCATTGGGGTCACGTGGTTTCTTCGCTTTCTCTCTTTTAATCCCTTCATGTTGTCTCTTGTGGGATGCTAATGTTAACTTGAGATAGTACTTTTTGCCACAAATATCACATTCAAACTGAGGTTCGCCTAAGTATTTAAACCCAAATCTTTAGATGCTGATAAAGATAGACAAACATGTAGACGTTGGCAATCAAAAATTTATGAAACCTAACCTTGGTACCTCGACGGGTCGTGGGTCAGTTCATGCTTCTGCATCGCAGCTTTATTGTTGAAGGGGCGATTGCAAATTGAGCAGGCGAATGGTTTTTCCCCTATCAACACGACAAGATCATTTATCATCGTCATTATCATTTTATATTTATAGTCAAAAAGTTTAAAACTCCGCCACTTAGCCCCAAATTAATACCTGTATGGGTTCTTTCATGCATCTGCAAAGAAAAGTCCGTTGGAAAAAGTTTTCCACAGAATTTGCATGGATGATTACGCCTTTTGGTCTTAATTATGGGCCGTTGTTTCCGAACATTGCCCTTGCTGAAACGCAAATAATATGATATTGTTTAAAGCAGATCACAAATATATAAATAACATAACATGCATAACAAAATAATAAATGTTACATGGTTATATTGAATTTCCCGTACGTCAATTGACTTGATTCGCAGTTTGCTGTCGAAGCAAAATTTTGATCTTTTACAGCTTCGCCGTTTGAGATTTTATTTGCAGGAGGAACGGAAATCTGGTTCAGAGTATTTTCTGAGGTTATTACATGCGGCAAGTTGTTGGTAACTAAGTTGGAGCTGGGACCCGTATTTGACGCTTTAAGTTCGACCAAGTTTGGGACGATGATTTCATCATCATGATTAGATCCACCCCCGTCGGACAAACCACCACCAAAGTCATTGTCAACTGGAGGCACAGACATTGGAGAGAGACATCCCATGCTATCATAATGTTCATCTGGAAGATTGCTGGAAATGTCCGCACATTCTGGCACACGAATAAGGGATACAGAACTAGAAGTCTTTTCAGAAATGTTCTGATGATGATCAAGGTCATCTAGGATCGATAGAAACCTTTGTTCCAGCTCAGTCGGTCCAGGAACCCCATTGCATTTTGAATACCAAGCTGAAATGGAAAACAATAATAATTAATACTGTAATTGCTCTTGGGTTTAACAATGAAATGTTTAATTTTTTTCTTCAATTATTTACCCTCGAACATTTCCTTTTTCAGATGGAAATTCTTCCTATTTTTATTGGTTGTTCCGTAACTGTCGACGATTCTCTTCCCTAGCCTTCGCCTGACCTCCTCCAACATTTTGACTAGACTTTGGATCTGTCTCTTGAGCTTGAGAACCTCATCCACCGCCTTGTTGCAATTTCGGCACAAGACATTTGTCTCCGGCACAACGCCATCGTTTTCATTTTGGACCCGAAGGAGAATACTGCGAAGTTTTCGTAATTTTTCAATGCCATCCGATCCAGCTTTCTTCGTCAAAAATACGGCGTTGCAAACTAAGCACGTGTTCATCAAATATCGACGTTGGATATCTTCTGTCACCGCCTCCTCTGTACGGAACATTTTGAAAGTCGAAGTGTACTTTCTCACTTGTGATTCTGAACATTTCACTCTTGTATACACGAACACAATTAAAAGGGACTGGCTCTTACTCTTAGGCACATACTATAATGTGTTGCGTCAAATGAATGATCTCCGGTCAGTTCAATCCAAACAGAACAACGTGTCTTACTGTTTGTGAAATTATGAAGCCCAGGCATCACAAACCCAACATGATCATCACGAGAAACGAGAAAGTAAACAAAAACAAGCTGAACTGAAAGTGCGAAGTTAAATGAGGGACAAAGTGGAAGTGGAGTCGGATCGGATTGCCCCATACGCATTTTTGTAAAGGAAACTAGGCATGGAGCATGCTGGCCTTTTTTAGTACACGGAGCGTTTTGCTGTAAGTAGACCATTGTATCATCATAATAAAAGATAATAGGTAACATAGCTGAGCATGGCATATAGTTAATTAACTAGTAAAAGAATGATGTTCTTTCAGTTGTAGTTACTTTTATTGAAGTTTGCGCAGGAAAGAGGAAAAGAAGAGAAAAATGATTTTAATTTCAAGACTATTTAAGATTTATTTCATTTATTTCCCTCTCACCAATACCAATCATCATTATTAATCATAGATAGTTATTAATAGATGGTACGCTTATCATCTAATAGATTTCATTATCATATAAACGAAGAAATAATTAAAAATTCGTGAAATATAATATGGTAGTTACAACTTTTGTTTGTGTAACAAAAAATGAAGAGTAGAACAAAAAACTTATAGAAATTCTATCAAAAATAATTAACAGTAACAGAAACACACGACGCAAGAAATAGATCGCAGTTGTAGAATAGAGAAATCTACATCTCCACACTAACAAAGAAGAATAGGAATAGACTGCGTGGCGCTTACGCATAAAATAGATTTCACAATATAATTGTTATGTAGTATATTGAAATGAGCTAAAGTAACTCAGCTTTTCCATTTGTTTAGATATCTTTGCATTATCTATCGATTCGATTTCTGATCACACTGCAACTTGTCTAAAGAGTGAAGATTTCGGTCCAAGGACCAACCATGGCTTGGTTGGTGGTAGCGGTAGAGGGAACGTCTGCGAATCCGAGGAACTTGGCCGCTTTGGACCAGTCGAATTCAACGTCAACTACTTGATTTTTAGATGGAGGGGGTGGAAGTGGCCGTTTGAAGATGGGGGCGGAAGTTCCGTTCATGCCATTTTGGTTCGCCATGACTTGTCTCTGCTACGAAAACGAAAAAATCAAGATTAATCAAGGCTTACTAACGACGGTAAAGTCGAGACCTGCCACTGCAACATACATGCAGATGCTCATGATGATGATACATGAAAATGTAGGACTTACGGGTTTAATGATGCTCGAATAAATTTGGTCAAACAATTTCCTAGATTCTTCAGCAGGAAGGTTCCTTTGTCCATCCTGATGAAAGATATTAAATATAATGTATGAGATGAAAAGTCAAAATGTATAATTATGATTTATTCATTAAAAATTTGGAAGGGTTAGGCATGCTTACGTTTCTTTTCTTGATAGGGAAAATGGTCGGAGTAGTTGAAAAGCGTTTCCAAGACTGGTCACCAACCGTAGCCTTCCCTTTTGACTTGGTCTTGTCCACATTCTCCACAACTTTTGATATTTTCTCAGCATTAGAATAATCCCTAGGATTCACCATTGACTGGTCAGTTTTGAAAGGTCCACAGACTAGAGTTTTAGGTAGGTCAGGAAAAAAGTAGATTTTTCCTGTAAGTGAACAGAAAGGGTAAGCAATAGCCCATGATAACTGATAACAAATATATTATTGTAAGTATCTGCATGTTTTACCTAGACCGGACGGATTTCCCTTCCCCTTGACATCAAAAACAACTGTCTTTCTCTTCGCGATCGCCGAATTCATATTCAATTTGAGCGCATGTGCTGAGATGCAGCATTTAATCTCCGGAATATAGATGTATTCGCTCCTCTGAAAAGAGCTCTGCAAGTGATGACAAATCCACGAGTGACCTTGAGGAGGAATGGGCAGGTACAGCCATGGCACCATCGCTTCATCACCCTTAACGGTTTGGTACATCATCACCTTCGGCGCTTTCAATCTTTTCGCCCATGAAAACAACCTGATTTGATTGTCAATAATCAATAGCTGATAATCTTCTGTCATTTCTTGAATAACTACAAAGGTCAATAAAAGAAGAAGTGTTAGAAAAATGTCGGAGAAAATATATGTATATCCTTCATGAGCGATAAAATATGGAATTAAGTCCTTACTAGACTTCATCTCTTCAAAGTCTTTCGCAGATATCTTTGGATTCGCATGATGTTCAGGAGTAAGAATACGTCTTTACATTCTTTTGCGGACTGGGCACGGCAATTTTGGGTTTCGCATCGGTTCTGAAAAATAAGGTAGTAAAGAAAGGTAAGGAGATGCTGAAGAAAAACACATGCATGCATGGATTATCTTAAAATAAGCTTTACATTTCAACGTCCAAATGCTCCACGTCAACGGTCAGAGGTGCACATTTCTTCTTCAACTGATCCACGCTGAATTTCTTGCGGTCTTGCTTGGCAGGTACACCTCGAACAAATCTATGACCCTCAGCGGGTTTCGCCATGATCCTGCGATGAGATGAATGCAGCAATGCCTTGGTACGAAGTCTTTCTTTGGCCACCTTCACCGTATTCCTGTCGACGACTTTTCCGTCACACACAAATTCTCGTCGAAGTCTCTCGGGTTGAACAACATTTCGCCTCATGTTGCGCATGAAATGAGACCCTCTCTCCATTTGCCGGTAGCTTGTCTAAAATAAAAACATCAAAAGGGTAATACATAGGTTTATTTTATACGGCTTCATATAACACATTTTTATTTTTAAAAACATAAGTTAAATTACCATCGGTTCCTTCTCCTTCTCAGTAGATTCCGCGCGCCAATTCAACAAGCTGACCCGAGGTCGAAGGCGGTTGCGAATGTTTCCATCGTCTAAACTATTCAAAAGAATGTTTGAACAGGTACATTCAAAGAAACATTTGGGTCTTGCACAGTGCTTGCGAGGAGGCATATCTTCACTGATAGACGAGCAGATGCACCCAAGTCTGCAAGAGGGTGCGTGACAATTTGAAGCTGTCGGTGGAGGAAGACTAGGCATGGGACCCGAAATGTCATCAAATGGAATCTCGACGTCCGCCTCCTTCAAGTAATTTTCATATTCAATCTCTATCATCCGACCCGCTGCTAATATTTTACCATTCCCCAATTTCTCAATGACGGTGGTTTCGTCTTCCATGAATTTCCGACATTTCGCATAAGCAGATCTC
>JAHZNI010001976.1:0-13238 GCA_027744415.1 Seira ritae | reverse complement strand
ATAACATAGTATTGTTATTTTTAAATTATAATTGATAATATGCAATTGAAGTTCATTAGTTCGTTCTCATTGGCAAAGACACTCCATTTTCGGAATTCGTGAGTGAATGAGAGCTTTTGATGAGCGTGGCACTATGCGGCAATTCGCGATGGTCTTCTTATATATCACCCTACGCCATCTAGCAGGTGATAAACGAGGTACATCATGAGAGCAACATCATCGGTTGACTTTTGCCACGGAAATAAAAATTCTACTATTGAAATTCCTCAAATCATCATCTGCCGACCGATTATAGAGATTATTTTTTGTTAGGTCGAAGTCAAAGTTACGGAAGTAAATGATTTGTGGTTTTGTCATAAAAACTTTGTGGATGGAAGTGGAAGTTAAGATTAAGCTTCTCATGGTGTCTGTCTACTAAGTTTCGACGAATGTCACTTCATTCCCTTGTTAAATTAAAAAATATCTACATTTATGCGCCAGTAAACTCCATTGGAATTGGATTTCTGAAAGGTTCTGATTTTTAAGTAAGTCAATTCCTGGAAAAGTCACTTGAAAGTTTTACCCGCTGCTGGTATTAGGACTTAAGATCGATCGATACCGATTGTTTTTTTAAGTTAGTTATGTTAGTTAAGGGGCTGTGCATAAAGAAGCTTCGGTTTAATTTGGTCTGCAGACCCCCCTCCTCTCCTTTTTGTGACAATTTTAACATAAGCGTGAATGACAGCCCCGACACCCGCCTCCCCTAAAATACCGAAGCTTCTTTATGCACAACCCCTAATGACTAGATGCTCTCTATGATTTTAATATCAAAAAAGCCTAATGGTCAAGTTAAATTAGCAATTGATTAGCTAACAACTTTTCGGATTTGCAGGACTAAACTAAAAACTAGCCAGTTTTGAACTAATTAAATTTACGTGAAAAGAAACCTCTAGCTAGCCAGTGCGTCGCGTCGCTGAGCATTTCATTGTTTGTACATTGTTGATCGTTTTAATTTCAGATCCAAATTCGGGTGTTCGCTGAAGAAATCTACGCGCCTTCAATTAATAACACGCCAAAATGAAGGTCACCTTGAAGAATTTACAGCAACAGACGTTCACCGTCGAAATAGAAGAAGATCAAGCCGTGAGTCTTTTATTATGATTACTTTGCGTTATAAGAAGCATGTATTGATAATATGAAGCCCTATCCCTGTCATGTCGCATCTCTGAATCTATATTACCCGCTCCTCCGCCTGCTGCCGCTACTCCGCAATCTACGGCAGCCGCAACGGAGACCCCGGCAGCTACTCCAGCGGAACCAAAACCTGAAACTCCGTCACCTGCAACGGCAGCAGCTGGAGGGGGTGCCGGGACGTCAACCCCGGAATCCATTTTATTGACTGGGTCTGACTTCGAGAAAACCGTACAGTCCATTATGGCAATGGGCTATGAAAAGGCTGACGTAGAGAGAGCACTGCGAGCATCCTTCAATAATCCCGATAGAGCTGTAGAATATCTAATCAACGGAATACCACCCGATTTTGCTCAGGTATTTATTTATCGATTTATTAAACTGTTGCTCAATTCACTAAATTGATTTGAAATCTAAAAATGAATTCTCAATTTAATTAACTTTAAGGAGGAGGAAGGCGCTAATGTTCAAGCTGCTGCTGGTGGTGGTGGAGGAGGAAGCGGTGGTGGTAGTGCAGACAGACGCACTGAAGATCCTTTGGGATTTCTGAGGTCTCAACCACAATTCGAGCAAATGCGTCAAGTTGTTCGAGAAAATCCACAGCTTCTGAATGCTGTATTGCAGCAGATTGGACAAACAAACCCGGCCCTGTTACAGGTTATTTCTGAAAATCAGGTAACGTGACTGAAAATCAGGAATCGTCCAATAGAAGCTCTTAAATCTAAATCTATAACTTATAACTTATTTTTTCACAAAGGAGGAGTTTGTTCGACTTTTGAATGAAGATGGCACAACCCAATCATCCTCCGGTTCGTCTGTAGGAAGTGGTTCGGCTAGGGAAGGTGGTCAAAATCCATTTCAAATACAAATTTCAGCCCAGGACAAAGAAGCAATCGAACGGGTAAGTTTGGAATATTTGTTAGAATCAATTCTTGAAAAAATATGATTGTTGCTTGATTTATATCGACAAAATTTGAATTCGCAGTTAAAATCTTTGGGTTTCCCGGAACATCTAGTTGTTCAGGCGTACTTTGCTTGTGAGAAGAATGAGACGCTTGCTGCGAATTTTCTGTTGTCCAACCCTGACGATGATTGATTGTACTTCCAACGTAGCGTCGGCCAGCCGATATCAATATCGACGAACCTAACCATTGCATTGTTACATTTTTCAAATAATTCTCCATATATTGTATAAATGAGTATTTTAAAATCCCTGCAGTCTTGTTCTTTTAACGGAATTATAGAAAGATTTCTTGCTTGAGGGAGTGACTGCGTGTGTTTCGAAGTTATTATGTTATTGTAACTTTATTTGAAATGGCTGATTGTTCAAGAAGAAAAGCGTCTAAGTCGAACCTATTAGTTTTGTTGAAACTAAAAAAACAAACGAATACTTATTCTACCTAATCTACTGCATTTTTGAGAAGCGATTTCATGATGCAAGTTTTCAGTTATTTTATTCAAATGCTGGAAGGTGGGCACCATTAAGTTAAATGTTGTTGATAGATTACTACTTTGTTTTCATTGCCGTTGTTTCTAAATTATGAGTTCCGTCTATCCGAAGACTTCCTGGTTATTTATAATTATGTGAATCAAGAACGATGGACTTTTAAATAGCGCAAAAGCTTCTTTACGTAAGTAATAATGATTAATTGATCAACTTTAATTATGAGTTCCGTCTACCCGAAGACTTCCTGGTTATTTATAATTATGTGAATCAAGAACGATGGACTTTTAAATAGCGCAAAAGCTTCTTTACGTAAGTAATAATGATTAATTGATCAACTTGAATGCGTGACGATTCTTTATTTCTCTAAAATGCATACTTATTTACCACAAATAAAATATTGCCACCGTTATGGGGGCAACTTGTACGAAAAGATTTACGCCAAACTAAAATAAATGCAAAAATCATTAACTCGTGGGTTATCATTTTTACTCTTAAATATAAACAATATAAATCATTATAACTAATACTAAGCTCTATTATGGGGATCACATTTGGTTGAATTGCCATGCGGTGCGGGCTGCAATCGTAGTCGTCGTGTCATGCGGTATTTTGCTTATGCAGGAACATGACGAAAGGATCACACTCATATTACCTACTAATTTGTTGGCGACTTGCTTAGGTCAGGCTCCTACAGTTCAAGATTCGGAAACCGTTATGGTCTAATAAAATAAAACCTAGTAATTTTCAAAACTGTACGAATTCCAACATTTCAAAGCATCATTTTTCCTTGCGTTAGTTGCGTTGCGTTATTGCTTGCTACTAAATATAAAATATAGTTATTAATAAATATAAATACTAGGAATACGATTCTATTTATTAGTACTAGTAGCCAAAAGTAAGCTCTCTATCGATCAAATTAAGCTTGATTTGCATTATAATGTTTCCTTCAGTAATTCCTGAAATTAGTATTCAAATGATCGTCATCGACAAATAAGTAAAAATAGGTATTAGTACACATTTCTACGATTTTGCAGGAACGCATTTTATTATACGGTTGAGCTATACGGGCCATAAAGACTATTAAGTCAGACAGCAAGGAAAAATACACATTATTTTGGGAAGCACAAGAAATAAGTAAAAATATTGTTTCATGGATCAACTTAAATTACAATTTTTATGCTCGAGTCAGAGTTACACTACCGCTTAAATAACAGATAAAATGTTCACCTTCATGCTCCATAGAAAAATATTCTTACACTTTAAACTGCTTAATTCATATGATAACTGCTAAACTTTTGATAAATTATTTATTTACGTTACGAATTTGATCTACAACTAAATATGTACACACATATCAATTTTGTAATTAAATCAATTTCTTTTTCTCTTATGCTTTTGATTAATTTTTCCGGGCGATACACTTGTTTCATTACTTTCACCTAAGTCTTCCCGAAGGTTCCTAGCTTTACTATTTTTATTCGGATTAACAGATTTAGTCTCCACCTTTTTCTGCTCCTCAATCAGTTTCTGGCTCTGTAAAGAAAGATCCTTTACATATAAAGGAATGTCGTTGTTATCCATATCTTTACCTTCCCCGACGAATTTCTTTTTCTTTCTGCGTTTCTTTATCTTAGGCGAACCTCCATCTTCTTCATCGTCGGCGGTCCCTTCCTGACTTTCAAGACTGTCGCCAAACATATCTTGTTTTTCTGACTTATATTTCTTCTTCTTTCTCGGTGGAACATTGGTATCTACAAACAAAGGTAAAATATTTACTTCGTGAAATCATAATTCATGATGAACACTAGAGAAACTAAAACAAGCTTTTGTTTTGAAAGCATTCACCGGTACCTTCATGATCTTCAGAACGATTGACGGAAGGTTCTTTATTGACATCCTCCGTGAATTGTCTCTTATATTTCTTCGGAAGAGCCTCCACTGCGAGACTTTTCATCATTGGTGGAATCCTCTGGTAGTAATCTTCGAATTCCTTCTTAAAGGTTGCCTGTTCAGTCTTGTTTTTAATTTTGTACATTTCTTTGTTATACCAATCTAACTTTTCCCATGCTGCAAGACCTAAATTGTAGAGTTCGGTCTCTGATTTTTCACCGCCTTCATTTTCTTTGGCACGGAAATCTTCGTAGAAAAGGTCGAAAGAATTTGTCTTTGGCTTAGGCGGATGACCATGAGCTTCGGCCCAAATGAAATATTCATCTTTTGATAACAATTTAGATATCTGAAATTCTTTCGGCAGCATAAATAAGGGATGGCTCTTTTTGTATTCCTTGATATCTTCCAAGTATTTTTCACTTTTATTCACACAGTTTTCGATCCATTTCAGTCTTTTTCTATTTGAGAGCTTCTTCCACTTGCTCATATAGTGAGCCTTTAGTTCAGGTATTTCTTCTGGGGTAGGTGGAGGATCTAGTCCATTTATTTTGGAGTTCATAAAAAGCTTAAAAAACAAAATTGAACAAGATAAAGGCAATCAACATAATTTTTAAATCATTATATATGCTGTGTAATACGTGTAGTACTTGTAATGGATTGGACGGAATTTTCGGGGCATCGGTAAACGTTTCCTCCGAAATTCGGACAATACGTCGTTTATAAGCTTCACTGACAACTTGTCCAGCAGGTCTTCCAGGCGGGAGTTTCTCCCTAGGGGCAAAACTAGGAAACTGTGCATAGTAATCTTTCACCTTTTGACGAAACTCGGCTAGCTGTTGTTTCGCTTTCTCGTTGTATTCTTCCTTTCTACTGTCCAGCAGTTTGCCCCAATCCTGATAACACTTCTTTTGAAACTATCATAACAAATTCAAGGTATAAATTCCTCATTTTTCATTTTGAACAAGTTTGCAAAATAATCAAGTCTTGATTTAAGAATCTTACGCGTAGAAAGTTCTCTGGTTTCAGCTTCAGCCTTTTCCTCCTTTCTTTGTCCTCGTCCCACAGTTCCTTGCAGTAAGTTTGGAAACCCCCGGACGTGTACGGTTGTTTGGGAAAGTCCGGGGCAGCTTCAATGACTCTCTTCATAAATCGCTTAAAGTCTGCTTTGAAACTATACCTGATTTCGTCGACTATTTCGTGCATAATTCTAAACTTTCTAGCATTTCTTTGAAGATAGCCCCAAGCTCTTCTGCATTGGTTCGGTCCATAATTAGAGAACGAAACTTCATCCCAATCTATCAGGGCCTCCCGATTTTTGACTTGCTTCAAATCATCAATGGGGCACTGCTTGTCTATTCGCTGGAGAAATTCCTCCAAATCATCGTTAGACATCTCCAAAATACAAGTCATCCCACTAAGTAGATCACTATCATCTAGGGTATCTGAAGTTTCTGCATTGTTAACCCCTAGGTTTTGCTTAGTGGGTGTTTTAGTCTTCTTTTTTATAGACCTACTCTTCTTGGAAGTCTTGGGTTCGATGGGGGGTGAAGATGGTGGCGTGGGATCCCTTTTCGTTTTCGGCAATTTTTTGGATGGGCCTGCTATCTGCACCTCTCCTTTTTTCCGAGCATCTGTCATCTTGCCTTTGGTGCTGATGATTTTTTTCGGTGTCGCCGTTCCCCTAAACAAGAATTCAAGAACAAGAATAAAAGGTAAAATCTCAAGACTAGACCGGTATATTGTCATATATTATATAAGCAATAATAATTAATGCAGGTAAGTAGTACTAACTCGTCCGAGGAGGATGCTGACGACGAACTTCCGTCTTCACTACTGCTACTCATTTTATGAAGTTAATTGTTAGTCAACTCTTCTCTTCCTTAATTCAAGACACACACTTTTAATGTCCGTTCTTCTCCATCTAACATAAAAACACAAAATGAAAATAGGTTTGCCAAAATATTGTAAAAAGATTCCAACTTTTCTCGAACATCAGATCTCATTAAAACCCCTTCGAAAAATCAATGTTGCGATTTTATGTTTACACACAATTATAAAATGAAGATTACAACAAATTACAAGACTACTTAATCGTTGAAACCCCATCTAATAAATTGTGAATTCCTCATCCTCTTTTTAGCAAGTAAAAAGAAAACTGACAAAATGCTTACAGAATAATATTGGTCATATAGTCATTGGCATTTGCCTCGTAGCATGAATACGTCTACACCAACATAAAGTTACGAAAAAAACAAATGAACTCACTCGTGGTGGTGCGATTGGATTATGCATTGGAACAGGAGCACAGCAGCCAGAAACTTTTGCCGCGTTCATCTTCTTTTCCCAGCATTGTACACACTTGATGCTCAACTTGCACACTTGAGGCTCAACATACGGACGCGGACCTGTATTCTGTATTCTGTATTTTTGAGACTATCAAAAAAGTTCTATTCTATGGGTCTACTTACTGAATTATCAATTTTTGTGAATTTAGAGTTAACAGGTTTTTTTATAACTGCATCGATACCATGGATGAAAAATGATAATTATTTCCTTAGAGATCTTCCATTATTTTTTTAAGCTTGATTGATACAGCTATGTTATCCTCCTTCAAATAATCTTTTTCATAATTACAATTTAAAATCCCACAATTATGACAGTCAATGCTTCTTGAGCAAACGCATGTATTTAGTAAGACTAACGCATTTATCTGCAAAAAGAGTGCGAATATATAATGCTAAGAAAAGCTCATAATCATGAATCACAACAACATTTCGTTAGGCTGTATTCTCTATGTATGTGCTTCGTGTACAGCCGCAGCCTCTTCTTGCCTGCTCTGCATTTGCTTTACCTTATAGCTAGCTCTGCGCAACAACTAGACGAAGGGCACGTAGTACGTGTACGAACAGATGTTACCTGTTTTGACATTGCATTGCATTGCACTGCTGCCGCTGGGAGATGAGATCGTCAATGGTCAATCGTCACCGTCGTGTACGTGACTAATGTAAATGCGCGACGCGACATTACACATAAACATCACTCACATTATTAGCCAACAACATTAGCATACATAAAGTTAGATAGAATATTAGGCTGTCCTAGTCAGTCTTAGTCCTGCTAGATTGATCGCAGGAGATTGGTTGTCTGGAACTTGGAAGAACTCCAATTTAACAAGAGTAATTTTGTGGAATTAAAATATGTAAGTACTTCATACCATTAATCTCAAAAGTATTGGCTTAGCAGGCAGTATGATGGTGTCTTACAAAAACTGTTTTACATCTTCATCTTTAATTATTAACTGTTCTCGTGAATCGTGCATTTTTATTTAAGCAAAATATACTATATAATGGAGTGGGACAAAAGTTCGAGGAAGCATGAACTAGCTTTCTTGCAATAGTGATTTTCCTCTAATACCTATATGTATTCAATATTTGCATATCCTGAATCCTCTGTAATTGAAATGGATTGAAATTGAAAAGTGAATAACTTAGTATTGTAATGTTGTTTGTTATTTCATTTCAAACTTTTCCTTTGAAGTTATAACCGTATTATCTTATGAATAGACTATATCAGTTGAAGCCGAAGCGTTATTCTTGAAATATGGCAAATTCTAATCCCGTCCTAGGCTCTAATCAGGCTTCTGCACAAAATCAGAACCAATTGAAGTCTTCAAAAAACAGTAATAAGCATGCCTATATTAGATTTGTCAACATGACACAGCGCCGTGTTGATGTGATTTGGATTAACTATGAAGGTGTCCGCGTAAAGTACAAGGTAAAGTCGGAAAGGGTTCCACTTACAAAGTTTTTCTTTTCAACTATAAGAGGAGTAACAATTTCTATTATTTGACATTAACAGACTCTGGATCCAGGTGAACATTTCGATATAACGTCCTTTGTGAATCATCCTTGGATCTTCAGAGATGCAGAAACCCTCACAAAACTGGTTGTTAGTTCTCAAGAGGTTTTCGATGTCCCCGAGGTATTACTTTTTTCTGGCAATTTAATAATTAATTGTACCTATTAACCAAATCTAATGTTAAATGTACTGAGCTCCATCCTTTTCTATTTTTAGCCTGTATATGTGAGACTTCAAAATGGACGTGTTCAAGCGACTAGAGCGATTGTGGCAATCATGTTGCCACTTTATTCCCTTCTTGAATGTTCTATGCAAGCTGTTCAGAGGTTGATTCAGGATCCGGCTGATGTGGAATCATTAGACATACCTTATACACTGAAGAAAGAGCTCGCTGAACGCTGTAATCTCAAAAGTAGGATTACTATGATGCAACAACGTCCTCAAAGAAACAATTGAAGGTTATGACTACTTTAAACTCATACTTCACTTCCATGAAAAGTAATGTACAAGGCATCTTGTTGTAACGCAAGCTTATTGTAAAGAAAGTTATTTACGCATTTAGGTAAGCATTTTTATGTAGAAATAATTAATTATGTGATATTAAAAAAGTTTCATAATCTTCGTATTTACTCGGTTATTGGGGGAACGTAATAGATAGCGATGTTATTGATCGGAAATAAGAGTTGCCAAATGATAGATAGACTAATAAATAAAAATAAAATTCGATAATTTTTCATATGCATTTACTGTTTTTTCAAATTTCTGTAAAAATGAAAACACAAAATGACCTTTATTTCATTTAGGAAAAACTCAACGTAGATGAGAAACTATTAGACAATATTTTAGTAGCTTCAATGAAAGATTCCATTTCTCCAGCATCCATGCTCACAAGTTTTGAAGGAAGTTTCCATACGTGAACTTGTCCTTTTGTGTCTACCACAGCCAATGATTCCATTCTATGTTTGTTACGAACAACAATCATACGAGAATTAATCAATAGTTAAATAGCAGTCCTACTTATCTGATGCCACGGCATACACGAATAAAAGAATTTGGGCTTACCCTGACTTGTTAAACGCAAGTTTTGTGACTGTGGAGCCATGCTCAATGTTAGCGATCGGAGCTTCTAACATTAGATCAAAAATTTTTAAAGTGTCTCCACATAGAACGCCGAACATCATCGGTCTTGGTGACCATTGTAGGTCAGATATGTTTCCATTCATGTTACTCTCATTGGAAACCTGGAACTCTTTGATGGATCCTTCTGGCTGCAAAAATATCGTCATCGTATAGATCTCAATAGGTAGATTTTATCTTTTGTTTTAATGCATAACTTACGTGGAGAAGATTTCTGATGAATATTTTCCCGTCTGTACTGGCGCATAGAAACACATTTCTGTGGAACGGTGAACAGTCTAAAGCAACGACATACCCTTCTTGCCGCCCTAGTAAAACCGGAGCTGGGGAGAATAATGTGTCCTTGTTGATTGCCAGTGAGTCTTGTAGAATGGACTCGGCTTCATCTAAGATTTAAATGAATGCAGCATATTAAGTGTGGTTTCTACTTACCAGTAAATGACACATTCGGCTAATCGAGATACTGCTTGAAAATTATCGTTACAGAACAATTCGCATGTGCTCAACGCGAATATAACAACGGCAGCTCTGCTTGAGGCTTTAATTAATTTTAATTTTAGTTTTAATGTAAGTTAACGCAGTCACATTTCCAACTTATTGTCACATGCTACCAATACACGAGGGATTGTGAACTTAATTCATAACTTCGAGTCAAGCAAATAATCAACCGATTCATCGCATTCCCACTGGACGTCAAAATTCCTACCTTGAAAGGTGGTTCAAAATTCATAGTCAGCATGAAGCATAGCTAGTTATGGTTAATGTCACTTATTCTATAACCAACATTAAAACTAAAATTAAAATTAAATAAAGCCTCGAGCAGAGCTGCCGATGTTATATTCGTGTTCAGCACATGCGAATTGACCTATAACGATAATTTTCAAGCAAAATCTCGATTAGTCGAGTGTGCCATTTACAGTTAGTGTGTTTTGTGCATTAGAGTTATGTAACTGAAACGTACAAGCTTCTCCCTCGCTCAACAAGTTTCCTTGAAATAAATAATTTCCCAAAGTACTGAAGACAAAGGCAAATGGGTCATCTTTGCAGCAACTGAGGCATGTCACGCCAACTTCTTTCATGCCAGAAACATTTCTGTTCCCAATCTTGACCTCTTCCGGTAGATTGTCAGCCCAAACGATGAACTTTTTCTCAAGTTTTAATCGATTGTTGGCTAAATTGGTAGACCATATGCAGATGAATCCATCTTTGCTTGCAGAAAGCAAGCAGCAGTGTCCACTGGTTGAATTCATCTCTACGTTTCTACTTGTGTTTCCCCGTCCACTTTTTAAGATTTCAGAATATTGCGATGCAGTCAGCCTTATCCATTTTATGGCCGTAATAGGACTAGAATGTCCAGCAGAGTACGATGAATATCCAAAGTCAGCGACGAAGGAGGACGGGTCCATTTTTTGGGTCCAATCATCAAACTTATCTTCCGCAGCATTATTTAAATTGTAACCGGAAACGGACCCCTTTTCAACGGAAAAGAGATCCACTAAAGCCACTTCTCCTGTGTAAAGACCAACAGCGAGAATGGAAGAATCAATGGGATGAAATTCCATACAACAGGTACAGCTCGGTAGAACGATTTCTGCAGTGGGAATATTTTCATGAAAATTTTGAGTGCGGACAATATTCCATGACGAGACCGGAGCTTTATGGCAACACCACGCTTCATGATTTGGGTACGAATAGCCAACTGCTATCTGACTTCCGGCTTTGCTCCACGCTACACAACTTCCGACGAACTGTTTGATCAAAATAATTATGCTGCAGAAGATCTCTTCAACAAATGTTTCCCTCGAATGTTTTTATAAACTCCCCTTACCTCTTGAGAAACTTTTTCACTACGAAGAGTGAATAACTTTGTTGTTTCCACTCTCTCATTTGTAGAATCTCCTTCGCCCAAGTCTTGGAAAACTTCAGCACCAAAAGGATCACTATTTTGTTGAAGATACTGGCAAATCGGTTCGGTTACTCGCGAGAAAAAGGCAAAAAGGGATGGTGGGAACTTTTCATATTCTTCTGCGGAAAATGGCCGTTCTTCCTCGACCTTGGTTTGAGTCTGCATGCCATAAAATTGCATAGAAAGATAAAGTAGTGACTGTATTTTACAAGGTTTCATTTGAGAAAAATTGACTCACGTCACAGCTCTTGGCCGCCGACGATTGCACACTTTTTTCTTCGTTCTCGATAGCTTCTGTTTGACACTCTTGGCTGACAAGCTCTCTAAAATTATTTAAAACAATAAATCACGCTACGTATTTGAATCGTCGTTGCAAAATCTGGCAATTCGCAAGAAGTATATAACTACCGCTTTTGCTTCCAAGTCGAAGGAAAACTTTGTATTGGAGATTGCCATTCTGTGAATCTGCCCTCCATGATTTCTAACAATATAACATGTGTGGACCCTCAAATTAAAAAATCTGGGGATACTGCTTCCAAGAAAAGTTCTTAATTAGTGACTATGAAGTGAAATAATGTCTCAACTAAATGAATCAAATGCACTACATACTTTTCTGACTCTGGAATTCCCCTACGTTTCCTTTGACTTTTCCCTAAGTAGGTTCCTTTTCCCTCATGTCATCAATTGTGCTTGTTTGGACTTTGTTACCATGGTACTTATGCATTTTCCGGGAGAGTAATGCTGCCAAACTTTCATAGACCTTGAAATTGATGCATACACTAATAGTACTAGTGACACTAGTAAGTGGAGCTTTGACTGCGACGTAAATGACATTGGAACATGTAATCATCATGCAATGCACAATAATCTTATTTAGCTTAGTAGGACCACACAGGCCATGTGTGTATATACTAATGTTTTCCTCCTGTGCGTGGTCCTGTCTGTACGTTATCCGTCGGCACAATAGAACGAAATCGAATTTTTTTTTGCAAATCGATTCCTCAGTCCAATATCTAGGCTAACTTTGTTAATGGGCACAATAATGCAATCGGTTGGCTCCTTCGACCATTAAAAACCGTTAAACATTTCAAACTTGTTAAGCTTAAGGGAGGCATGCTTATAGGTTTTCTGACCTCAGGAATCGATTGGAAATGTCAAAATAAATTTGAAAGGCTTCCTTTTACTTTAAAATTTCAAAATTGTAAAAGTTTAGTTAGACATGCTTATATTGCTTATGCAGGTTTTCTGACCATCTTTTTCTGACATCTATCAGAAACGTCCAATTTGATTCCTCCTCCAATCAGGGCCTCCTTTACCGTTAAATTGTTATAATTTTCGTAAATGAAAAAGTTTTTGTGAAGTCCCTAAATTTTTTTCATTTGATCAAGATGATATGACTATGATTATTTCTGAAATATTCAAAACCCTAATTAGATTCTTCACAGTTCTAGATACATATACATATGAACAGCATGTCTCTATCCCTGTACTAAAACTAAAAATACTAAAGACTCATGTTAAAATTAAAGCATCACCAATGTTTAAACGCGTGATCCTTCTTATGACTTTACGAGGGTTATTATTATTGTATTATAAACGTTGTCGGATCCTGAAGTGGAATGGAAGCAAGTCTCCGATACAATGCATATTCCCCCTAGCACGACACATTCGCAAAAAGCAACTTCTGCAAGTTTTCTGCAAAAAACATAAAATACATGTCTGCAAAAGGCCGAAGTTCAAAGGACCCTTTCTGCAAAATGTCCAAATTCAAGGAGCCCTTTCTGCAAAATGTAAAAATTCAAGGAGCCCTTTCTGCAAAATGTCAAAATT
>JAHZNI010001975.1:0-16846 GCA_027744415.1 Seira ritae | reverse complement strand
TTAAATGAGTCAATTAACTTCCTTTTCAATTTGCTAATCAATTAAATTAGGTCAAATTAATTCGCTTTTTCTCATCAATTAAAATCACAATCAAATTAAATATACTTAGATTTTTCTCACATTCAGCACAACGTCACGCTAATCAAATAGTAATAGATTAAATCATCATTTAAGGGCACATCAGTTGATTCGCGTTAATTAAATTAATTTAACCATTTCAATTAGTCTTCAAATGAGTGTACAAAAAAACCATGAGTCTGACATTGCTGATGGGTCGAGTGCAAGAAATATCTTTGAGTGTTCTGCAATGCTACATATATATTTTGACCTTATAACTTTTTAATTTAAGGCATTTCATTCCAACAATGGTTTGATACTCAAAAAGAACGTCGTAAATGAATGATGAATATATTCATAAGTTCTCTAGGTTAGCAGCACAACATACTTACTGCAGATCCCTTGTTCGTTTTTACTTGGACAACAGTTTTTACTTAATCTAAAATAGTCGTTAAATAATAATGAAAAGCAGCAGAACAGTACAGAATATAGACTTTCTTTGTGTTCAAAAGCTAAGCAAAGGAGCTTGCCTCTTCAAAATGAATGGATCCGGAAAAGTGGCACGAAATCATGCGAGAAAAAAATTAATTTATTTCAAAGTATTAATGGAATAGTTTATTCAATTAAATATTGTCAATTAAACGGAAATCTTATTTATTTATATATCAGAAGAATAATATGTAGAATCTTATTTATATATCAATTACCAATTAATTAATTGATATTGTGACATAAAAATTGCAAAATTACTTAATTTCCAAATACGCAACCCTGAGGCTGAATTAAATTATGTATAGGTCGTGCTTACCTAAAATATGTGTTAAAATTGGGAGATAAAATTCATCATTGACTGACATGAGCTAAATTTGATCAATATCAAGCTCTTATTTTCTACATTTAATAGCGTGAATTTGAGAGCGAATATTGACATAGATCAGCAAGCATTTCGCAACATATGTATTACTTCATAAGACATTGACATTACGCCTTCCAATTCCTGAAATACTATGAATTTGTGATAGATTAGCAGCCCAGTTCAACCCACTTGACCCAGACAAAAAATTGGTTGGTATCAATAATCGGATCACTAAGAATAGGTGATGTATTAAAATTGATGTCATGAAAATGCTTAGTTAGAGGTATCGCCATAGCCAAAAACAGGTGTAGCCAAAAGCTCGTGCCTACAGATAAAATCTTTATTTATAGCTATATATCTGCGTGGCTCGACGCGACGAGAGATCATTCAACTTAAATTTTGGCTCAACTTTCACTTTTGAGTAGCTCACGTAGAACAAAACTTGATCCCACAGCAGCACTTGATTTGCTGAAAATCAGAGTAGAACTTTTTAAAGCCCAAGAAAATCAAAGAGTAGAACTTGACCGGTTCAATATGTCACGTTATTACGGTCCGAAATCAATCACTTTCTGTTTCAAATTTTTCTGTCGACCTTACCCGTTCATCCTCTTATGGGAACCCCACACCCAGAAATTCTCTTCTTTCTCCCGAGGCTCACCGCAAAGTAAGTTCTGGCTTTCCATCGTCCTACTCTTCAATGGCTTGATGATAAGTGGATCCAGTGCGTACACCTTGTACAACTACAAAACCGTCACAACCGTGAGCTTGTCCATGTCCTGCATTTTCTTCATAATCTCCTCATTCGGATACATGTTTGCCTGGAAGCTCTACTGGAATTGCGAAGATGTGGTCTCCGCATTGGAAAGATTGAAGCTGTGGACAGTGCAATTTCCAACACGGGAGGTGGATCCGCAGTGGCGGAGGAATGCCAGTCTATTGGAATTCATCATGTGGCAACTGCTCCTACCTCCGGTATTTCTACCAATCACGTTGGTGCTCCTAAAAGCAGATCCAGCCTACAACCTCTTTCATAGTTTCTGTCTTCAGGATTCTGCCACGGTCTTCGTCCTTCGTTACGGGATACTTCAAGTGTACGTGATTGAAGGTAATCGACTGTACGCGGCTTTTCTGGCTGTAATTTTCTACTGGTTTGAGATGCAGTCCGAAAGCATTCGAATCCTGAAGGACGAGTCAGTGTCTCCGAGGAAATTTACTCGATTGTACATGGAACTGCAAATCGTTTGCAAGACGTGGGGAAACACTCTTTCCAGCTTCTCCGGAATCTTCCTGTCAACTCTGTTCAACTTGATTGCCTCATGCTGCATCTTCTCGATTCGATATGTGGATAGAACCTCAGCTTTGATACTTTTCTATATGATTGCTGTGGTTTTCTGCTCTTTTGGAGCAGTGTACATCATTTTCCCGTTTCTAACTGGAACCCTGGAACAAACTGAGGATCTACTCAGGGAGAAAATGTTCCAGAGTAGGGGAATAATGTATGGAAAGGGGTACAGGAAACAGTTGAAATCCCTCACGCCTATACATTACAAAATGGGAGGGCACTTCAGGCTGACGAGGAAAACCAAATGTTCATATTATGGTAGAATGATTGAATGTATCATCAATGGAATTCTTTTCTAGTCTAGAAGTGAAAACTGGTTATAGTCATTGTGTAACCATATATAACCATTAATAGTAATAAACAATTTTATTATAAATCTCCGTTTCAAAAACAGTCTATTCATATTCTCCACATAATTATACCTTAAAATTATAAATATAGCATTGCAATTTTCATACGCTCCTACTCAATTCGTTCGTTTGTCGTTCTTCCAATATTTGCGGAAACATAATTTTCAATTATAAAATGCGAAAAGTGCGAATGTTATGTAATCGTACGCTATGCTAAATTCAAAACCTCAAATGGCATAACTCCTCAAACCGAGCATTTTGCAAGTGGACGATACATACAAAATTAAGTTGATTGACACCAATTTGATTTTTCGTATTTTGCATAATATTTGTCCGTTATGCCATATGAAAAATCATTTTTCACCGCATACGGCATATCAATGTCAACATTTTTACAAGGGCTATACGCAAAAAATAAAAATTTTGAAAAGGGACACGCTTTCTCCAAACATGTTGATATGGGCCAGGGTCATTTTTGCGGGAAGTTAAGCTATTTTTACAAACCGGAAAACATCGAGCATTTGGGCATGGATATGTGCATGTTGGTGAATGGTATCATTACCACGCAGCAAGAATATTTTTGAGACTTGTTCTAGCCAAATTCCATTTCAAGCTCGCCATCCATCGAAATACTTCCAGCTTTCGATTACTTTCCTCACGTTTATTTCCTACTAGTATTGATTATTTATTCATTTTCAGTGCTTGCTCTGTTAAAGCTTTTTTCGGTTTGGGATCACGTCTTAAGTTTTTATTTGTAGACCTTGGAAGCTTCCTTCGTATATGGATAAGGCAGACAATAATTATTTGTCAACGTATAACCCAGGCAACCCGGAAGCTTCATTGTTCCTGGTTAACTTTTTATCAGGGTACCTGTTTCCTAACACTTTCAAACCTTACTCAAGACAGTATCTGGTCAACCTTGCTCAGCTTCGATGCCCAAACACGATGGCAATGTTTCCATCCAAAAAAATAAAAACTCCCACAAATTTTATTCTCTTCGTAAATTTATTTGCATGCATAGCATCACCGCTAGCAATCACTTCGACAAGATACTCGATTGACCTAAATTCAATCCTAACTCCATTTTCAGACTGTATCATACATTTTTCAACGCATCGTACACAGCTTTCACAAACAGAAGACGATATCGCTCCTTTTGTTCATCCCATAATTCTTTCAAATTTCATATTTTTTTTCAAAGACTACTGGACATACGGAACGACCATTCAGCCCTTCAACTCGTCTCGTCTGCACAACAAAACGGCTTTTCTCTTTCAAGGAAAACCACAAAATCTACCATGCTTTTGCCAGCTTAATTACTACTTCACAGGTCAAAACTTTCTCTCAGGACGTTTTCCTCTTTCATCATCGCGAATTGGGGGTGACGAGTTTGACGCAATATGGAACCGCTTACCTGATGGCATTGGATTTGACAAAAATGACCTATCAATGAGCTTTGAAATGCTGGACCTTCCAAAGTACAATGGCTTTTACATCAATGCATTCATTCAAGATGATATTCCTTCTTTGACAGCACGTTCTTTCAAAATCTATACTAACAGCATTCATTCGTCTAATAGATTTCCGCTCACATTTTTCTACGATCCAAAATCAAAGGAATTGTTTTATTTATCCCAAGTAAAAAACGACGTCGTCATTCAAGTCCAATTTCAATTCAAGGACATCAAAACAATTGTGGCTGAATCGTCGCGGATTGAGCTCCATCTCCTGAACAATTTGCCTCACATGTTTCCTCATGCAATTTTCTCGAAGGCGATTGCAGAAAGCTCATTGCAATCAGTTTTGTCGCGAATGCAACAAGCTAAAGTGGAAACATTTCGTGACTTTGAAAAATGGATGATGAGTGATGTGATACTTGGTGATTTAGTATTCCGAAATTGTGTTGCGACTACCTTGTCCTCATTACATTTTAAATTTACTAATCAAATAACAACAGACTCAGTGATATCGGGTGTGATGGGTGTGGAAGAAATTGGATTGCAGTTCCTCACATGTGGGGGAGTAAAATCAGGAGAAATGTCACTCATTGGCTACTTTTCAGCTTTCCAGCTTAGCGTCTGGATATTCATTTTTGTGTTTTCTCTTGTATGCGTTTTGTTTGTAAGGCAGTGTTGTGGTTGCCAGCACTACATTTTCACCTTGGCAGTGTTGATGGAGCAAGGTCAGCAATGTCATGTAAAAACGTGTAATTTTATAATTTTTGTCTGGTTTTTGGCAGGGACTGTGATTAGTAATGCTTATAAGGGACAAAATATCACAGACTTGAGCTCGCCAATACCTCCCATTCCATTAAAAGAATTTTTAGAGCTTGTGGACCAGGGGTTTGTTGTCTACTCACAGGTGGAGCGGAGTCACAGTGACTTCAACCAGCTATCAGATGCACTCATTTCATCGGCTTTCAAGTACTTGAATATAAATCCAAAGGGTCGGAAGTTCTCAAATACCACGTTAGATGATAAGCCCTTATTGTCCAAGTTCATCGATCAGTTCAAGCGAAAGTTAGGTGGGGATATTGGCGAAAACTTGAAAACAATTAAAAAACTCTCGACGCAAATGCATAATTATACCAGTTTCGAATGGCATAACAATATCGCCCCATATCCAAATCCACAAGGTTACCTGAAATATATTGAGGAATGTGATCTCTCGGCGTTCGTGGGATGGTCAGACGTGGTTCATAATGGCCAGTATATGTTGGAGAGAATGCTAATGAGGAATAACTCCTCAAGGAATGTCATTTCCGTTGGTGAGGAAATATTATTTCCGCTTCTTAGGACATGGTCAATCAGTGACCTAACACTTCCAGTTGAATGGGTGTTTGGTCGAGCTGCCGCAGTCCTCGAGTCTGGAATTGGACGACAGTGGAAGGATTGGGAGAAACGTATGAATTCATTTGATGACTTGATTGCCATCGAAAGGCGTGTCAAGCCCAATGTCCGACCTTTACGGATGAATGATAATATTGCTGTTGTGTTCTATAGCCATTTGTCTCTGATAAGTGTTCCTCTGTTGGTTTTCTTGGTGGAAATTCGGGATAAAATATCCAAATGGGTTCGCAAGATCATAGGAGGCTTTATACGGAAAACCATAACATGTATTGGATCACTTAGTCAACGTCAAAGCAACTACATGGCCAAACAATGAGCTACACACACTTAAAAAATCATTGTCATAGGAATACGGTAACACTCACAAGGGAACCTCCTCAAATGTCCGAATAACCTGGGCAAACGCTCAAAATAATTTTAAATGGAAAACTATTAAGTTAATATGGGAGCTATATATAAAGTAGAGAGTAGGGAAATCAAATAAAGTACCAGGATGGTTTCTGTACTTGAGCTCTTATTTGATTTTCGCATTACAGAATGAGTGTGAAAATGAGTTTTAATTTTCATTTCATACAATTACCATTTTCATAAAATTTAGTTGGCACATGTATGTTTCATTTTTAAATAAATTGAGTGAGATTTACGCATATTTATTTGTCAAAATTATTCATCAACGATAAATTACGGGTCATAAATTTTAAAGATCATGAATATGACAATGATGTCCTATCATTATCATGGATTGTAGTGCTTCCTTGTGAACTTAATAGTCATCCATGCAAAATCATTTTAAGCGTAACTTTTTTCCGTTAATCATTTCAATTACCATTCAACCAATTGCTTCAGATTAGTAATCAAAACCTACATATCTCATGTCAAGTTTAGCCGGACATTTGTGGACGTTTCTGTGTCAGTCATTACAATTTTTCGAGTGTTTTCACATCAGAGTATTAATAAGAATGAAGTACTTTTGCTTTGAATTCGTCAGATTCATTGTGCCACATAACAATTAAATAATATGCTATACTAGTGGAAGCCCGCGATTTTGAACGACTCCTTCAGTTTTAGAAGTATGCACCAGTATAAATCCAAATCTTGGGGGAGGGAATAAAATTCAGTAAAAATGTATGACCTTCAAGGGAAAATTAATAAACAGAAGAATCACTCAAAACAAAAGCTGCTGTTTTGAATTGAGATTGTAGATAAAGGAACTTCAGAAATGGAGCATCTAATATTTCCGTAACGTTGGCCAAAGAATTGCGTTATTCCTGATTTTCAGCTTTATATAAATTTAAAGTCATTCTTTTGTCTAAAATTCATTACGATTTAGTTAGGTTTTATGGCAAGTAACGTCGTTACATGAATGCATGTGCAATGCAATCAACGGAATAATGTAAATGTACTGAAAAATAATTGTATGCATATATATGAGTCGACCCTCTTATTTTCATTGCAATACAGTTGACATAATGTATTCAATCAATGATCTCCACCGCAAGTCAAATCGATGGTTTCATTTTAAAGCGCACTCGCATTAAATACGAAGTAGATTGGCTTGTATGGGCCCTAACGTAATGTGTATGAGTCTACGCCATAATCCAGGGAATGCGACAAAATGCATGCAAAAATAAAGTGCGTACACAATTCATTAGAACTGCCCTCAAATTGATTTTAGACACTCTTAGTCAGCCGCAGCACTATCCAGCAGCTTTATCTCCATCGTCAAATTGACATTATCTCCAATTGACATAATGTATTCATTCAATGACAAAGCAAACAAATAACAGGAGGGAATACACTGGCTAGATAATTCACCAGCATTCACTTCCGAGGCCAATGACAGATTTTTGTTTTACATTGTTATTAACATAATCGTTCTCATTTTTAACTAAATAATATCACTTGCCCCTGCAAAATCGTTTGAGCTATCAAACGGTATAAAAAATTCTTCAGAAGATGTAGTACATTTTGCAAAACTTGTCATAATCAACCTGAAGTATTTACATGGATATGCATGCCAAAAAATGGCAATACCTATCAATATATTAACTAATTTGCATAATATCATTATATTATTGTTATGTGATATGTGATTATTTTATCTGATTTGTTTTAAATTCGGGATCTAATAGGAAACTTACTGCGCACTGTAGGAATAAACTGTTTTGTGTCACATTGTTCTTTTGCAATTAATTACCATAATTGTTTGAAATTATTTGTCCGGAATTGAAACGCTTTATTGTACAGGAATTAAAAATAAAAATAATAATATACAACACTGTGTACGCATGTAAAATGGACACATCCATTGAAATAATTTTGAAATCGACTTCAAATCAGGAACAATTTGTTAAGAGGCTCTGACACATGGTTTAACTTAAAAGATAGCAAAATAGGTTCATCCTTCCGGAAGATGGAGAGGAATGTACTTTTTGCTTATCGTGCATCATATAAATTATAACAACTCATTCGAAAGCATTTGCGAAACTACGTTATGTCTTATTACTTAAAATTTCAAAAGCCTTTCTTTTGGGACTGGGAGTAAGGGGTGGAAGTACTTCTTCAGGGTAACCCAAAAATTCTATGTATGAGTGTAAAATTCTATGGTTACCACCATCGTAAACGGTAAGGTAAAAGTTACTACGTGGTCAGTATGTGGCCCCAAGTGGTTCTGTTTTGACCGCGATCATATACATGTACATACATGCGTGTTGTCAGAAAGAAGGAACTTCAAATTTCATTTTCCGCTCAAAATTGTGAAGTCGTCTAGACGTCATTTTTCAATGCCATGGAAGAACTTTGTTTTTCCTTCAAAAGATATTCATTACAATTTACTCTTAATTTGCTCGTCCAAAGAAGGAAGTAAACAATTGCACGCGCTTACCTTCCCGAAAACAGAGGTACATAGTCGAGGTACACAGAGGTACACAGTAGCAGTCTCGTTTTATCCTATTGATTATGTCGTCCGAAATTCCGGATGCATCAGGTATTGGACAATAACGCATGCATACGCCAAAAGATAGTAATATGCAGGTGCTACGCCGACGATGAATGCATACATGGAATTTGAAACGACATCCATGCATACATTCTTCGCAAGAATTACCTAAATATACTTTGTATTTTATGTGAAAAAAGCTAAACTGGACTGAGCTACACCCGGCTCACACTAAGTTGAATATCTCTACATCGTTCCCATATTGTCACATCTGGCGACAAATTCTGACCCCCTATAACGTGGACTGACCATGACAACGATTTGGGGAGTCCACTTAGTGTGCGCCTGCGTCCAGGGATCAGTAAATTACATCATTTTTCTCCTAAATTACAGATTATTTTTTACGCGGTATTTTTAGCGTTGGTAAATTACGATTACTTAGTTACTTTAACAATTTTCGTATAATTCAAGTAACAATCACGCATTACCTTGAATAATATACCAGCCCTCACATTACGGATTACAAATTACCTTAATCGATTGCATTTTAAATTGTACATTGTATGAATCTGAATGTTTGCCTCTAAATATCTAAGGAATGATAGCAATCAGGAATTTTTAATTTTCAAAATAGAGTTTTACAAGTTTAACACCAATATGATTACATATTGTGTGACATAAAATGTTCAAGTTTACCACGTTTATGGCATTCAAAGCTTACAGAAGCCTGCTTTTGGAAAAATTATGTTGTGCCTTTGGGATATCATGATATTATTATTACTAGATAATGATTACTGGTAAGTCAGGTTATTAAGTAATTTGTGATCCATTACGTAATCATTACAAAGTAATTGGGATTTACTACCAATCCCTGGCTGCGTCCCAAAAGTCGCAAAATTAGCCAATCGCAAGTGATTGGTCAAGACGAAGAACTCGCATTATCACAATTATCAAGCCATATTCTGCAAAGAGCGCGTGTGTTGCCTCACCATACTATCTGAATCATCACCACGACTGGTTTCCAGCTTCAAGACAAAATATTATGGTTCATGACGTAATGATTTCAGTGTCGTCAAGATAACCTTTAAGATTTTTAATGCAAGCCGGAAGCAAACGAAGCTCAGTTTGACATATATGTAAATTTTTGTTACTTGATCTGGAAAGTCGTTTTTAAGTAGACGGACGGAAAGCAAAGGATAAACATGAAGATAAGTCACATGATGAAAGTCTAAATAAATAACCATCGTCAGCAACAGGTCATCATGACCTACACATATATCCGACATATTATAAGATCTAAACATAAGGTCACATTTACCATGGTAGATATTTAGATAACAAAGACTTGGGACAGAGCTACTGTCCAACCATACAAGAACAAAATGTCCGGAAATGTTAAGTGTCCAAATATTCCGTCGTCCGTTACGATGTCACAGACGTCAGACGTTTACCAAAACAAGCACGTGCACTTGTCCGCCACAACGAAAGTCTACACATCGTGCGCTTTCCCCGTCGGACACGCTTGTCTGCAGTCATGACTTCCTACCAGGGTTGCGAATTTTCCCACTTTTAAAAAAAAGTCTTCCCGGGAAAAAGTCTTTATCCCAAAAAAACGCCCAAAATGTCCATTAGTGTCCTAAACTATTTAATTAACACGTAACACGTTTTTACATGGGAACCAATAGTGTCATTGAGCAAAAGAACACGCTTTACTCTGAACTCAAGCTCCGCCAAATTACTTGTACCACCCTTATTGCATAAGCATGCAGCAGCATCAGTGTTCATTTCATGTTCAGTACCAAATAATTTTTCTTCGATTACCAATATTTGCAATAAAAGTTGAAACGCTTTAATTATTACTAATTAAGTACAGACAGTTTACAAATAACCTTCGTCAATTTAACGACGGCACTGACACAGTAGAAACTGGCGCTGACACGTCATGGCAAGAAAGAGGAAATCAGGAGGACCGTCTAAGGGTGGAAAAACTACGAAGCTTTCGGTTGAAGAGATAACTGACTTGGTTAACAATGATTGTAAGTCCTACGTCATTATCCTCTCTATTTATTCATGTATAGAATCATTCAGTAAAACAAACTTTGTATGTGAATGATATAAAATACCTTTTAGCTCAAAATCTTGGTTCTGAAGTTCTCATCGTTGACGAAACTGAACTTGAAGAAATGGAAGTCAATTTGTCACACGAGACTGTCGTTAGTGTTCCTTCATCCCCCCCGAAGGTACCCGAATCTTTGCATGCTGATCCACTGAGCAGTCACAATTCAAGCAAAGTGGAACCACCTGTACCAAGTTTGTTGCTGGTCGGAGCGGATTCAAATGCTTTAGATGAAGAGAAGGACGAAATCACAGCTGATGCCGATTTCCAAGCAGAAGATGTGGTTGCTATTGAATTGTCGGATAGTGAACATGAAGCAGAAGTAGCAGACCCGCTCAAGCGTTTTGGTAGGCCAAGGACTAGTGCGTGGGACAACTACATCGTTACCACGGATGGAAGGAAAAGGAAGTGCTTTTGCAAAACGTGTGGAAAATCTGTAAGTGCGAAAGCTGATAGACTAGCAAAACACACAACAGAATGTGATTTGAAAAGAATTCTTCGGGAACGAGCGACACGAATGTTTGGGACTTCTGTGTCAGCGCCGGATTACTCCGTGTCAGTGCCAGAGACGCCATCAGGGGCCAATAATCATCAAACCCCCGCAAATCTTGCCTCTTCAGATCAGCCTAAAATGGATGGATTTTTGGATCATGTCACCAAAGCTGAAAAAGCAGAATTGGATAAGCTTTGTGCAGAATTCATTTACAAAAAAAATTTGCCATTCACAACTGTGGAAGATCCATCCTTCATTGCATTCCTGAAGAGACTACGTCCTGCGTATAACCCACCAAGCCGCCATGACGTTGCTGGAAAGTTACTGGATGCCGCGTACGACGATAAGAAAGCGGAAATGAGAAGTAAAGTAGGAGGAAAGAAAGTTACAATAATGCAAGACGGCTGGTCAACTAATCAAAACGATCCGGTACTAGTACACGCTTTGTCTGATGGACACAAGACCGTTTTTTTGAATGCCATCCCCACGGAAGACAACGTTAAAACAGCTGAATATTGTCGAGAAGAACTAAAGAAAGCCATCACATCGGCTGAAAACGAATACGGCGTTACTGTGATTGGATGCGTTACAGATAACTGCAATTCCATGAATAAACTCCGAGAACTTGTTTCGGAAGAGATGCCTGATCTTCTGGTTTTTGGATGCAATACGCACTTGTTTAATTTGATCGGACAAGACCTCTCTGACGACGACCTAATGTGTCAGGTTGTGAAGGTTCAAAAATATTTTAGACTACATCATTTTGAATCTGCTAGGCTTAAACTGCTTCGTGGGAATCGACCTGTGCTTCCATCCAACACAAGGTGGAACGGCCAAATTGAAGTATTTGAAAACTACGTTAAAAATCAGGCTATCTATTTGCAAATAATTCGCGATGAGAAATCTGGATTGTTTGAAAAAGAGGGAGAAATCAACAAAATTTTGAGTGATGGGAACTTCTACACTCGCGTCGTGGAGACGGTCGCAAAGCTGGAACCAATATCTAGGAAGTTAGATTCGGTAAGTGTTCTTTATATTCAGTCATTCCAATATTAAGTAAGCTTGAGTTGCTATTTAATATTCTTTTAGTTGCAAAGAGACAACGCACGGTACGCCACCGCTATTCATTACTGGTTTGAGCTGAAGACGTGTTTGAACTTTTCTTCAAAACGTGAGAAGATGCGATTCAAAAAACGATTCAAGATGGCTGTAACTGACCTCGGTTTAGCAACTTACATGTTACATCCTGAATACAAAGGTCCGGCACTGACACAGTATTTACTGGCGCTGACACGGTTAAATTATCAATATCAATATATATATAATTATATTTATTTTTTTCCAGGTAAACTGCTTTATGGAAAGTACATAGAGAGAGGAAGGGCTTGGTTGGCAAAGAAAAATCCGTACTACGTCGTAATTTTTATGAACCTGCAAGCTGGCAACACCCAGTACTTTCCTGAAACCCTGCTTAGCCCGGAGGTCATCAAAAAGTCGGATCCAGAAGCTTGGTGGAGCTCTGTCGCTTCGTCCTCAAATATGATTGTTCCGGGATTCCAAACGCTTGTGGAGTCCTTAATGCTGCTACCTGCCAGCACAAGTGGATTGGAGAGGTCATTATCAACAATGGGTAGCATAATGACACAGGAAAGAAACCGTTTGGAAATTAAAAAGGCAGAAAAATTATGCTTCGTCAACTTTCATTCAAAGTCACCCAAGCCTCCTAACTACCTTACACGTGTCAGTGCCAATAGTGTTTGTGTCAGTGCCGTTTAGAAATCGGTTGGCCTGAGATTGTTAGTGCAAACTGATTAGTAAAATTCGTTGTTGATTAGTAAAATTGATTGCCGTGAACGTTCGTTTTTGTTCGTTTTAGTTATGTAATCAATTAGTTCAGTCTTTTAATTAAATGTATTTGATCTAGTTTCAGATGCTAGTCTTGAACAAATGAGTAGAAGATGTAATGCCAAAATAATAATGAGTTTATAACGACATTAGCTTCAGATTTTTTGACAGCAAGGGTGAAAGTAAATAAACAAAATAAAGTAATTGTGGATGGATGGAAGATTACAATGATGGGCATAAAGATTTTGTAAAACCTTAAACTCTTTATTTCGGTTTACTTTTTAAGCTTTATAATGTGGAATTTCGTTTGATGGGTCAGGGTTTATTTTGTAGTGGTTGTTTGGATGATTCATGAAGGCCTCTCGAAACAAACGCATTGTCCATGCTGCATCATTCCAAGCTTCGTGGATTTTCCCATCTGGTTGCATGTCTATTCCAAAGTAATGGTGACACAGTGATCGCAATCCTAGTTCCTCATGAATGACCTAAAAGTTCAAAATCAATTTGTATTAGGGAACCTATGACGTGTCAGCGCCAATTTCATTGTGTCAGTGCCGTCAATAGATCACCTTTCCTCGTGAACTTAGATGTTCACGGTACCAGAAGTGGACGCAATCGAACACATCATAGTCAGCAATCGGCAAATCCAATGACGAGAAGTCACCTTCCCCTTTCAGAACAATAACCAGTTTCCCTTGGAGGAGCTCTCTTAGTTTTTCTTGAACGACCATGATAGGCTCCCCGTTTTCCAGCGAGCCCTCCGATATTCCATTCTTTTTGAAAGAGAAGTACGTGACACGGAAGGCGCCTTTCTTGTGTTGTATGTCCTTGTTGTACAAAACATTTCCTTGAAAGTCCACCACTGAAACCTTGGCAGCTTTTAGCTCATACTTTTGTCGCGAGTCAGCTGGAAGAGGGTACTCAACTTTTTCTACATCGATGGCCACGATGTCTTCTGGTTTATATTTTTCAAACCACTTTCCTGGAACAACTGCAACTGAGTCTTCTTCTGCAGCAACTGACTTGGCAGCTGCCTTCTCCTCCGGCACTGACACGGATCTCTCCGGCGCTGACACGGGGGCCTTTAGGTCTGCCTTCGATTTTTTGTTACGATTGTATGGAATTCCCTTTGCCCTTGCTTCCTTCCTCCTTCGCCTCTTCATGGCCTTTGAAGCATTATTGGCAACTTGCTCCAATTCCGCCTCAGGAAGAAGATCCAAAAATCTTTTTAGGAACCTGTATCGGTCATCACGAGTGGCTCCTGCAGCCCAGTTCAGCACCTTTCCCTAAAAATAAAACATTTCGTCTTAAGTCGAATGAAATTATTGTCAAACGGTACTTTAAAATAAATTATATACAATAATATGAATAAATATTACCTGAAAATTCATTTCCGAAAACTGAAAAAGGGTCTTCACAATATGTTAAAATATTATTTCTGTTAAAGGGACTCGAAATAATTTTCCTCGTTAAAAAAGGAATGCATGTACTTCGTGTGTGTGTGAATTGGATTGTGGATAAGGTAGAGCTGCCTGAACAGGTCGATGTAAAATGTAAACAATGCAGATTGTGTTTGTTTAGCTCTTATTCTCAAGTTCCCTACCTTTTCAATGTTTAGGGTTGTGGTGTAGGAAAAAAACACTTTTGGACATTTTGGACATTCGGGACTTTTTCCCAGCCAGCATTTTGGACGGGAAAAAGGTAAAATACGAGAAATACCGGTAAATGGCAGTGCTGAACTTCTTCCCATTAACAACCCAGCTTCCTACTTCACTACGCGTGGACGGTGACAATATAAATACTGGAACCCTCTTGTAGGATCTCACACAGAATGCATAGGCATTCGGCCTGACGGTGTAAGGGTGCAAATCACAATTCAGAAAACCTGCACCTGAAAATAAGTAACTAGCGAGACAAATCTTTGAGGTTTATTGTTAGTCCTTAGAAATGGATATAATTCGCCTGAATCTTTTCCTTGCATCGTGGCTTTTTTTAATAGGAGAAGCCGTAAGTTCGGCGAGCAAAATGCTTGATATTAGTGAGGGAATAAAAGTTTTTCACGAGTGTATGATTCATGTGATTTTTAACCACGTGTATTCGAAGGTAAGCATGTTTTATTGTCAAATAAATGTTCTGCATGAAACAGACTTTCAAGAATATAAAGGTATATTTATGAAACGAGAAGTGAGTAGAAGTGGTAAAAAATCAGTCGACTGCAGGTTCCTATCATCTAACGCCAATCGAAGCACCAATTGTTTTATCCATTCATGAGTACGGGAATGCAAAGAACTCAGATCAAATGCAAGAATTGACTACTTCGCCGAAATGCTCCAGCTTAAATCTAAAACGTTGCAAAACCAGGGTTTCAAATTCAACGCCTTTCCGCAGCAGAAAATTGCAGGGTGTGCAGCCACGGTTTTCGTTGACTCTCCAACATGCACAGGCGTGCCAGCGATTTCAACGAACGAACAGCATTTAGAGGACTACAATTTCATATTTCATAATCCAATAATGCAATACATTAGGAAAACCAATCAACATTTAGATTCGACTAGATCTGGAATATTTTTTGTTTACATCACGCGGTTCCGACAAGATTTCCATACAGACCTAAAGGAATTAGAACCACTATGGCTTGTGCATCAACGAAGATTAGGCGTGTCGTATTATCCCTCAAAAATTACATATTTTCTTACCGACGAGGGAGAGAATGGGAACGCTCTGATGGATTCAGGAGTATTGAATACGTGTCCTGATACAAAGTCCTATTACATCAACTGGCAAGAAGTATGCATGAAAATGTATGGCAACAATTTACTCATAATACTTTCACTCAACTTCCACAAAGTCTTTGAACGATTTCTTTCTCTACGGCAAATCGTATTCACAATGGGAAGCATTAAGTCCCTTGAACAACTCAATGCTATTGGATACGAATCTTGCAAAGATAAAGCCATGTTTGCTGTTGTTGGGTCAAGTGAAGATGAATATGATGACTACCAACGATTCGGTTACCATGGAAAAAGAGAAAGTTTAATTCGTCTCTTTACGAGAATTCTTTTCAGAAACGCGAGTTTCTTCGAAGATGTTGTCAAGACAGGAGATCGAGACGCTTTCAGTCTTTTCAAGTACGTCGGGCTACTCAACCATGTTACGCCTGCGGAAGATTGGGGAATTCTAAGCAATCTATTTTGTTCGAGCGAGAGTGACAGAGTGGTTTTTGTGATGTGCTCCAAAATAAATATGCAAAGCTCCTTAAGCCTAATTGGATACGTGTCGGCATTTGACTGGGAGGTGTGGCTGGCGCTACTTTTTACTTCCGTTGGAGGATATGCTGTGGTACAAATAATCAAAGCTTCAACAAGCTCCACTCTGCCAACGAAAAGATCCATTGTCACTTATGTTATTCAAGGTGTCGTAGAAATCTTCCGGATTCTTAGCACACAGGGCTGCTCCCAGTTCCAACACCTAAGATGGATGCTTGCTGCTTGGAGCTTGGGTGGCATAGCCTTAACAAACGCTTACCTTGGGGATAATATCAATAGGCTCACTGCTCCTTTCCCGGTTCTTAAGATGGACACTTTCCAGGACATCTTTTCATATGGTTCACGTATTTATTATCCTGATAAATCATTTAAAATGGTTTCATATGTGTTTGACTCGTTCATGGGATCTGCAGCCACGTACACTAGTGCATTTTCAAAAACCCCAGGTCCAGGTTTGAACAATCCCGGTGGAAATTATTCAACATCATTCTTTAATCGAGCTCGTACTCCTCGCGTCGCTAGGCTCTATGAAAAATATAATTCCTCGAAACGGGAACAAAAAATTCGAAGTGAGCTTCAAGTCCTTCCAAATACACTGCAGTCCGTCTTCGAGTCAGCTGAACCGAACTTTATTTCAATATTACTTCGCATTGCCAATCTGACATGTATTTAGATACAACTTCAAGCGTGCTCAAACTGAAATTGCAATTGCTACTTGCAATTGAGAATGGAAC